>SKCR01050719.1:0-90067 GCA_019454045.1 Zanthoxylum bungeanum | reverse complement strand
CGTGGACTATTGTGGACTATTGTAGAATACCTCGACAACCTAGGTATGGGGTTTAGCATGTCAGGTATGACATGTGGACTATTGTTATTGTGGACTATTGTGGACTACCGTGGACTACCGTGGATTATCGTGGACTATTGTGGACTATCGTGGAGTATTGTGGACTACCGTGGACTACTGTGGACTATCGTGGACTATCGTGGAGTATTGTGGACTACCGTGGACTATCGTGGAGTATTGTGGACTACCGTGGAGTATTATGGACTATCGTGGAGTATTATGGACTACCGTGGAGTATTGTGGACTACCGTGGACTACCATGGACTATCGTGGAGTATTGTGGACTACCGTGGACTACTGTGGAGTATTGTGGACTACTATTGTGGACTATTATGGACTACCGCAACACCCTAGGTATGGGGTTTAGCACGCCAGGAATGGCAGATCATCAATTCAGTTCAGAGCAACAGGCAAAAACCAGGTGACAGCTGGTGAACCAGGTAAGTGAAAATGCATTGCACGTACTTTGATAGGATTGTCATTTTCACACACTGCAAAAGTCCCATCAAAGTGGGGGTGACTGTAGGCACTGTATTTTTACATATAAGTCCTGATGATGAGTCTCGTATGGTGACATTACCTCTTTAATTGTGATAGCCAAGGGAAACGGACGTCGGAAGGGAAAAGTCAAAGAATTGGCATATTGTTGGATTTAATTCGCTGGAGTCGCTGCGGGTTCGCTTGTTGGACCTCTGTTTTAAACCCCTGCCTGCAAGATACACACCAAGCCCACACATCACCAAAACCAAATACCCAAGCCCACGTAATGGACCAAGCCCAAAGACTTAAGCCACACGCCCAACAACTCCTCAAAATAACCAAAAAAAATCACATTTAACACAGGCATAATTCAAGCCAAATCCCCTTCCTAAATTAAATAAATCTCAAGGATCCCTTGTCTAATTAAACTAAATCATATCCCTAACTAAAAAAAGAATAAATCAAATTAAATCACATCACTTCCCTAATTAAAAGATTTTCCTTATCACACAATAATTAAAAGATACCCACAATAATACACAAGTCCTTTCCCTTTTCAAACAAGGTAAACCTCAACCTTTTTCCTATAAAAAGAACCCTTAACCCAACCATTCATCCCTCGGCTCTTTCTCACGAAAACACAAAGAAAATAACCTAGCTCATTGATAAGTGCATGAAAATGTACATTGAAACATAACTTATCTAGGTTTATTGTTAGGTATTTAGTGATGTATTTTATATTTTAGTACATAATTTCTATTGTTATATTAATTTAAAAATATTTATTTTTTACACTAATTTATTGATTTTTATTTGTAGGAATATTAATACATGGATCCGGGAATATTTACAAGTATTTTGGGAACTTTTGGGAAGACACAGGATGAGCAGGGAGCATTGGTGCCATGGCGCCAAATTGTATACAAATCACAGAGGACATGGCGCCATGGCGCCACCCATATACACAAGGCACCTTGGCGCCATATTGCCAACATACCCATGGCGCCATGGCGCCAGTGAAGCACACAACACAAAGGCGCCATGGCGCCTCATCATACAAACCTGCCCAGGCCATTTTCCAGAGAGTTTAGCACCGCAGCACACTGCGGGAAAGTTTCCTACGCGTTCCAGGTCTCATTTTTTAGGGTTTTCTGAAATCCTAATGACACCCTGACACTACTATAAATACAACAGTTCGTCCAGAAACAAGGGGAGAGGCTTTACACCAATGCAAAAGAGAAATCAGAGCCGTGCAGATTCCCGGGATTAGAAACAATGCTTCATCCAATGATTTCCCCATCTATCTCTGTTATTTCTTCATCTAGCATGCGGAACTAATCTCCTAAGCAAAGCTAAGGGCGAACTCTTGTACCCAACTCTTGTATTCTTGTTATTTGATTCATGGATGATCTTATTTGATTAATATAATTGTTATTCTATTCATCTCTTTATTCTATTGATTATTTGAGAACTATATTTTATAGTTTTACATATAGATTCAGTCATGCTTTTTCTATGTGTTGTTGGTAAAATTGGTTTGATAGATTAAGGTTGTTTTGTGAGTTGATCTTCTGCTGCAGTATTGCCCGAGGGTATATTGTCGTCGTTAGATAGGTTGTAACGATAACCTTGTGAGTTGTGAACGTAGAGAAGATTGAATGACATTACCTTAGAACTTAAACTGGTGTAGAATTGAATATCTTCCAATTTTGGATTTGGGACGTGAAATCCTCAATTGTGTAATAACATGAATCAATAACGCAATATAGGTAATAGGTGCAAGAGGGATTCCCGAAGCTTTGTCATATCTCTCTGCCATTATCTTTTAATATTTGTTCATTATTTTATTTATCTTAAATTTAATTACCATTTTTATCGTTTTATTTATTAAGTTACCGTTAACGTCTTTGTTTAAGTAAATCAGTTCCTGTAACCATCTCTCTGTGGAATCGACACCCCAACTGTACTGCGATAACCGCGAGTCATATTTGGGCGTAATCAAAATTTGGCGCCGTTGCCGGGGAGACGGTTTACAAGCAAAAGGACCAGGTTTGCTTAGTCAACAACGAAGCGGTAACTTCGTTCCATTTTTTTATTATTAGTATTTTATTTTATTTTATTCATTTATTGTTTGCTTATTTATTTTCTTTTAGTATTTTAGTTTTTTTAATTTTTAATTAGTTCTTTTTATTTTTTTTTTCTAGCCTTTTACTTTAGTATTTATTTTAGTTGTTTTATTTCTGTTTTTGTTTAGTTAGATTTTAAGTTTTAGTTTATTTTTTGTTTTTATTTTATTTATTTGTTTATTTTTATTTTATTTCTCGTATTAATTGAGCTTCAATTACATGTCTAGACGTAGGGATATATTTGGTAGGTTCCTTAGACTGAGGAAGAAATTCTGATTCAGAGAGTTTGTTTGACAATCTCTTTGCCACACTCTCCACATCTAGTGCACACCATGAGTGACTACGAGAGACCACCTAGGAGGAGTCTTGAAGAGTACCTCCACCCAACTCGTACAGCTACACCTCCGTGTATCATGTTTCCTCCAATACACCACCACCCGTAGATTTTAAACCTGGGATGATACAGTATCTCCCAACCTTCATGGTTTGGAGAACGAAAATCCTTACGTGCATATTAGAGAGTTTGAAGAGGTAGTAGCGACCTTCCATGACCGGTTTGGAACCACTGACACAATTAGACTTAAGTTCTTCCCATTTGCCCTTAAGGATAGAGCTAAGAGTTGGTTGTACTCTTTAAGACCTAGGTCAATAGGATCGTGGGGCGAGATGAGCCGGCATTCTTTGACAAATACTTCCCACACCATAAGACAAATGCCCTGAAAAGAAAAATCTCTACCTTCTCCCAGAAAGACAGCGAGACCCTTTATCAAACGTGGGAGCGGTATAAGGAGTTGTTAGCTAGTTGCCCTCACCATGGATTTGAGAGTTGGCGTTTAGTCAGTTACTTCTATGATGGATTGACACATGAGGAACGCCAATTCGTTGAGACGATGTGCAATGGTAAATTCATTCAAAAGGACCATGATGAGGCACTCGAGTTTTAGATGACCTAGGTAAGAAATCTCATACTTGGACTGGACCCAATGCCGTAGATAGCACTGATAGGACACACACTTATTCTAGCAGAAGCTTACAACACTTTAGGGAAGAGGATGGCCTTAAAACACAAGTCGAGCTGTTAACCAGATAGATAGGAGCCTTAATAGCCAAAGACAGCAAGACAATGCATTCAGTAGCCCAGCTAGAATCCCAAGAGTGTCTCATGTACGGAGATGAGGGTGTAAATAGGAAAACACAATACTTTACGGATGTACCAGAAGGCTTATACACCATATCCAAATACCTATAATCCTAGTTGGCTGAGCCATCCCAATGTTAGTTGGAGGCAAAGTCTTATCAGCCTACCCAGACACCACAAATTAGGAGTTACAATACCCACAGTATTACACACCTATCGTTTCCTAGAAATTCTTTAGAGGATACCTGGCATGCATTTGTAGAACCCAGAGCAAAACCAATATAGGATTGAGTCGTTGATAGTTCAGGTAGCTGAAGACCAAATGGAAATTAAGAGTCAAATCTCTAAATTGACTAATGTCCTGAGTGTACAAGAACAAGGGAAATTTTCATCCCAGACTCAACCTAACCCACTAGGTCAGCACATGACACAGGCTAATCATGAGGTATCCAGTATAAGAGTTGTTAATGCCATAATCACTGGGAGCGGTGAAGAGGTAGGGATGCAGAATACTTCCAACGCTATAGGTAACCCTAAGGATAATAGTGTTAACACATCTCAGGTAGAATAAGTGTCACATTTCCTAGTTAGGGTACCCTTTTCTCAAACACTTAACAGTTTTCATGTCGAGAAACAACCACAGAGTAGGGTGAGTGTCATTACACATACATGCTAGAAATAGTCCTACCAGGAACAACGTCTCTACAACCTGAATCAAATCCCCCTGAATGAAACTGGTCCCAAAGAACCAAAAAAGGAGGAAAATGAGAGTTAATGCTTAATTAAAGATGATACCTGTGAGATTAAAAAGAACATTGAGCGAATCTTTCCTTATATGCAGTACCAAATTTCAATCCTCAGACCTTGGGGAATCAATGGATACACTGCCGCAGCTAGACATAATTCCCTCATGTGCCTTCATCAGTACGCTAGATGGAAACCACCATGACAACTTGAGTGTTTGCGTCTGGCTGAAGACGTTAAACTTAGTGCTAGCAGGGAGGCAACCCTTGCATTTGATTTATTTTATTTTATTTATTTTATTTACTTTAGTTTTATTTTTTATTGTGTGCTAACTGCATGTTTATTTTTCTGTTTGCATGAGTGTTTATGCAGGAGTTAGCACAACCTACACAGCCACACAACCAAAGTCTCGCCAGCAGGAACCTGATCAACTCCGCGCCTGGTAGTGTTGTTCCTTAATCCTTTTCTTTATATTTATCTTACATTGAGGACAATGCAAGTTTTAAGTGTGGGGGTGTATGCATGCGTATGATAATACCTGTCTTAAACACATTTTATATGTTTATTGAAAAAAATAATAATTTATTGTTTTGTTTAGTCCCTGATAGTTAAACATAGTTCCTATGATGATATTGTTTGTGTTAGGAGAAATCTTAGAAACTATAAGTCCTTTAATGTACTTTTATCTGATGACTTGAGCAGTTTATCTATGTTAGACTCGTAAGCACTTAACTATGGGTTTTTTAGCAGTGAAAGCCTGAGTAGTTAATAAAGTGACTAGTTGAAGAAATTGTATGTCGATGAATGACCGTTTGCTTAGATATCTACCCTGATTTGCTTGTGTTATGACGTAAGGTATGGTTATAAATAAAAGAAAAAGTCTCTGAAGAAAGAAATTGAACCACCTATAACCGATAAGCGTGAAGCTACCCATGGGCGAGTATTAGGACCACCATGAGGAGAAATGCTTCCTTAAATGGTAGGTGTGTTGAAAGAAAAATTCAAAAGAAAAAGCAACAAGAGACGAAAAAGAAAAGGAAAAAAGCATACCATATTAAGCCACATAAAAGCAACTACATAGCTTAATTGAGATTTCTAGGTTGGTTAGACCCATCGACCCCGATTTTTAAACGAAATCATTGAGTTGGCTTACTGGGAATAAAGCTGTGAATGAACCTTAGCACACACACACGTTGAGTCTAGCCTAGATGATTTATTCAAAGACTTAGATTCGAGTTGCGTTGAGTACTTTGAGGTTCTATGGTTTCATTACTATGCATTCTCTAAGGATAAACTTATGTGAAACTATTGAGACTATTTAATTTTTATTTTTTATTTCTGCATGATTGTATGTTTTGAATGATGTTTGTGGGTATCGTCGCTGTAAGCTCTCACGAGACTATAACTCGTCCACTAGGGACACCTAGGGGTTAAAGGCTTGTTGCATACGCTAAATGTAATCGTGATCTCTACGAAAGTGGCTTAGATAGTTTTTTTTTTTTATTTACACTACAAGAAAAAGGCTTTTACTGATACTAAATTAGTGTCAGTAAAGGGTTTTACTGACACTATATAAATGTGTCAGTGTTGCCCGCAGCCAGAAATCACTGACACTAGTTTCTAGTGTCAGTGATTCTTAGTGTCAGTAAACGTTAATACTAGTATCAGAAAATTATTGACACTATGGTATCAGTAATCTCTCACACTATTTTAGTGTCAGTAAATTATTGACACTATATCATCAGTATTTAGTGATACTATAGTGTCAGTAAATTTTGTTACTGCAGTATCAGTATATCGCATATATTTGATTTTTAGTGTCAGTAATTATTGTTACTATAGTATCAATATCCGTCAATATCTTTTAAAATTTAAAAATCGTATTATTTCACAATTATATTTCTTATTTTTTGTAATTAAATTAATCATAAAATATATATATATAATATATATACCAACTCAATGAAATAAAAAACTAAAAAATACATTTATATAAAATTCGCAATATAATAGATTAATCGTATTAATCAATTCAACAGTATCACATGATGAATACAAAAACTCCATAGACAATCTTAAATTAACATATATATATTTCAAAAACTACTCTTAAAGTCCCATCAAAATGTCATGCCCCACCAAAATTCATGATACTTGTTGAGAAGCCTGCAACAATCCCCCAACAATATGATATCTGGCACAAAATCTGAAATTATAAACCAAATGTTAAGAATTAGATGGACTTCCAAAAAAAATCGATATCTTCATAAATAAAAACATTAAATATATCCAAATAAAATACAAAATATAACCCTAATCTAATTTTGTCACATAAAGCACTTATTGACAATAACCATACCAACAACCTAAGAGCATGCATATAAAAAAACCAATGGCATCCATAATAACAAGTGCAAACAGATTCTGTATGCAACATACCTCATCAGCTTCAAAACTTATCTGCAACAACTGACTCTGTAGTAGTGCTATTTCCCTTCAAGTTTCTTTTTCTGATGTACCTCATCTTCCAGCATCTGGCGAAGTTTAAAGATCTCTGTATTTCCTGATGCCTAGTGCATCAAAGTAAAGTTTGTGTAACAACAGATTGATGCAAAGGATAGGTTGGGGAAGAGAGAAGGGAAGACACAAGACCAAGATAAAAATACTGAGAGAGACACAAAAAGTTACCTCAGATCTTTTCCATTGAGCTACTTGACTTTTGAGATTATTAACTTCCTCTTCTGCAGCTTTCCTTAACTGAGTTTCTTTCAGAAGCAATTTTTTCACCTCAGAAAGATCCTCAACAACTGAGTCAAAAAATGATATGTCAAAACCAGAAGCTTTCTTAAAAAATGATATGTCAGAGAAATTGGAAGGCTGGTTCCTAAAAATGAATGAATGAATGAGCAGCAGTAGGTAGAAACTAAACATTGTACGCAGCAACTGAGTCAAAATGCCTTTATGTCAAAACCAGAAGCTTTCTTAAAAAAAAATGGATTTCTTGCTTTACCATAGATAAATAACACAGCGAAGAACTAATTTATCAGGGGTATAGAATTTTTAATCTAACTTATTTTTCTACCCAGACCCCATTCAAAAAGGCCTTGTACCACTCAATGACCTCATCAATCAAATCCATTAATTTGATTTTTTAACAACCTAGAAGACACTTCACAGCACCATCAAAACCTTCATAATAACGTGTAGGGAATATCTTGATTAGAGGTTTAATAAGTGATATGTAATGGTAAAAATGCTTTTATTTTATGGGGACTCCATAAGGTACACTTCATATGACAATTGCTGATATTTTATGATTAACATAACTGATGACAGAAAGTAGGGTAGAAATAATCCACCATAATAAGAGACAATATAAACAAAGACTGTGACATTTATTCAGGACTCAAAGATGGCAGTGTTGGGTATTTTCCACATACAGGAATTTTATGACAATCAAAAGAATGGAAATACAAAATTCACCCTTTCTTTTATTTGCATTATCTATCATAATGTATAAGAGCATATAAGGTTCCATCAAGTTTACAGTAAATTCCTTTTTTATAAATTACCTAAGTCAGAGGTTTGCTAAACCAAGTAATATATGGCTCCAACGAGTATTTACCTTTCCATTTGATGCTTCATCAGAACAATCTTCTTTGATCCTGTCACTACCTTGCTTTTGCTGATTCATCACCCATTTTTCCTCAAGCATTTTTATCGATTCCATATAGTCTTTCTGATATTCCATCTCTCTTTCTATGAACAAAAACACGGATTTAAACATGCATTAAATTAGGAGTCACTCTGACAGTCTCTCGGATATTTCAGCCTTTCTTTCTACAAAGGAATGATTTCAACAAATGCTAAATCAAGAATTAATCCAAATCTTGGACACTTCATCTAGCACAACTCCAATTGGTAATTTATATTTATTAGTCGAAATCTAAGAAAATACCGGATTACATAGTTTTTCACACTTCTCAATCCTAATTATAGTTGGACTATAAAATCAAGAGAACTATTAATCTTTTAAACCAAATCAACTAGAAACAAATTAACTAGCTAATTATCAACTTAGACACAAAGGCGTCTAATGACGATAAAAATAATAAATTGCCAAAAGAATCTCTTCACTAATAAATAGGATTAAATATAAGAACTCCTACCAAGGAATCATTAGACCAAAACAATTCTTTCTTACATACCACATCAATACTTGGAAAGCAAGCTCTTACCTCCAATGCATCTGCATAATTTCTTTCAGCCTCAGAAATATGATTTTGAGCTTCTATAGTGATTTTTTTTAATTCATTCTCAAATGCTTTCTGCTGCCTTTCATGCTCTGCAATGAGTTTGTCTAGCTGTATGTCAAGCCTTCTAGCCAAACTTTTGTAATCAAATTCTTCTTTTAATTCATCATATTCTCTACCTTCATAGCCTGCAAGAGACAAACATTTTAACATCCTCAGAGCAGTCAGAAGTGACAAGTTATACACTATCAATATAATCTTTGGGCAAATTCTCCATGGAAACTGAATGCTGCCATAAATTGCACGGCCAATATCCACGCACATGTAGACTGTCAACCACGATGTTAGTACATGAAAGAAAAGAGAACATATGATGACTATACAAGCTAGCTCAGAGGGGAATTCTAGACATTATTGGGAACTCACTCTCTGTCCAAACATTATAGTACTTGCTGTTTCTCTCTCGATGATGTGAAGCTCAGATGCAGAGATGGTGAAGGTCTGGTCGACTGCAACTGCGAGAGGCGGCTGGAGTGGAGAGAGTTTAGGGTTTAAACTTTAAATTCGTTTGAGAGAAAGAAGAGAGGCTAGGTTTAGTCTTTAGATTTTTTAGTTTTTTACTTTTAATTTTTAAGTTAAACTTAAATTACTAATATATCCTTATACACTTAATAATATTTGAAAATTTTAAGGGTAAATTTGTAATAAGGATCATTAATTTACTGAGACTAAATTTACTGATACTCTAGTGTCAGTAATATATGCGAAAAACGTCACTTCCGCGAGGTGTTGGTTCGACTCCAGACAACTACGCGTTTTTTTTTTTTTTTATTTCTTACTGATACTATTGTAATAGTAATTACTGACACTAAAATCGCTGATACCATAGTGTCAGTAATTATTGGATATTTAAGTGAAAAACACGGAAATAGGCCCATTTACACGTCGTTTCTGACACTTTTAGCCTAGTGTCACTAACCTTAGTGTCAGTAAAGGCCTTTTTTCTGTAGTGTTAATTTTCATTTTATTTTAAACTGAATTGCTAGGGACTAGCAATAAGCTGGTTGGGGGTTGTGATAAGTGCATGAAAATGTACTTTGAGACATAACTTATCTAGTTTATTGTTAGGTATTTAGTGATATATTTTATTTTAGTACATAATTTCTATTGTTATATTAAATTAAAAATATTTATTATTTACACTAATTTAGTGATTTTATTTTTAGGATATTAATATATGGATCCGGGAATATTTACAAGTATTTTGGGAACTTTTGGGAAGACACAGGACGAGCAGGGAGCATTGGCGCCATGGCGCCAAAATTGCATACAAATCACAGAGGACATGGCGCCATGGCGCCACCCACATACAGAAGGTGCCTTGGTGCCATATTGCCAACATACCCATGGCGCCAGTGAAGCACACAACACAAAGGCGCCATGGCGCCTATCATACAAACCTGCCCAGGCCATTTTCCAGAGAAATTAACGCCGCGGCGCTGCGGGAAAGTTTCCTATGCGTTCCAGGTCTCGCTTTTTAGGGTTTTCTAAAATCCTAATGACACCCTTACACTACTATAAATACAACAGTTCGTTTAGAACAAGGGGAGAGGCTAGTTACACAAATACAAAAGAGAAATCAGAGCCGTGCAGATTCCCGAGATCAGAAATAATGCTTCATCCAATGATTTCCCCATCTATCTCTGTTATTTCTTCATCTAGCATGCGGAACTAATCTCCTAAGCAAAGCTAAGGGCGAACTCTTGTACCCAACTCTTGTATTCTTGTTATTTGATTCATGGATGATCTTATTTAATTAATATAATTGTTATTCTATTCATCTCTTTATTCTATTGATTATTTGAGAACTATATTTTATTAGTTTACATATAGATTCAGTCATTCTTTTTCTATGTGTTGTTGGTAAAATTGGTTTGATAGATTAAGGTTGTTTTGCGAGTTGATCTTCTGCTGCAGTATTGCCCGAGGGTATATTGTCGTCGTTAGATAGGTTGTAACGATAACCTTATGAGTTGTGAACATAGAGAAGATTGAATGACAATTACCTTAGAACTTAAACTGGTGTAGAATTGAATATCTTC
This sequence comes from Zanthoxylum bungeanum, assembly GCA_019454045.1. Classification (NCBI taxonomy): domain Eukaryota; kingdom Viridiplantae; phylum Streptophyta; class Magnoliopsida; order Sapindales; family Rutaceae; genus Zanthoxylum; species Zanthoxylum bungeanum. Next base: position 79,164 of record SKCR01050719.1, on the reverse strand, counting down.
CAATTTTGGATTTGGGACGTGAAATCCTCAATTGTGTAATAACATGAATCAATAACGGAATATAGGTAATACGTGGAAGAGGAATTCCCGAAGCTTTGTCATATCTCTCGCCATTATCTTTTAATATTTGTTCATTATTTTATTTATCTTAAATTTAATTACCAATTTTTATCGTTTTATTTTATAAGTTACCGTTAACGTCTTTGTTTAAGTAAATCAGTTCCTGTAACCATCTCTCTGTGGAATCGACACCTCAACTGTACTGCGATAACCGCGAGTCATATTTGGGCGTAATCACTCATTCACCACTCTCTCTCTCTCTCCACTCTCTCTCACTCTCTCTCTAGAACACATAAATAAAACCTTAGCCATGCAACCCTCACTCACGGAACACACCCCCTCCAAATACTCTCAGCAATGAAACCCTAATAACCCACGTGAAGCTCACTCACCCAGACGCGTTAAACCCTATGCACCATGACAAAACCCGAGATAAATTCAAGCTTCAGACTCTAGCCTCTCATCTCTCTTAACCGAGACGTCCCCCACCTTTCGAACCCTAGCTAATGTTCACGGCAAAAGAAAAACATAAAAAAATAATAAACAAAAACCAACTGCCGAACCAGTCCATTCACGCAGCAATCAACTACACTTCATCACACCATTTAAACTCCACTCTCTTCACATCACTCACTGCCCCCTCATGGTTAACTTCAATCCACGCCACAAGCATACCAAAATCTCCTTTATACTTGCAACCAGCCCCCCATTAATCACGCCACCTGCCCTCCAACAGACGTCCGACTAGCTCACATTCACACAAACAATGACACCGTGCACTGCCCTTAACTTTCTTCCACGCCCCTGCCATCAAAACCCCCCTCAACGTAAGCCACCTGATCATTCAAAAGCTTCACGCCTTTACTTTGCCCTCACCACTTCAACAAACCAATAGCCATCTACCCCTCATCCTTCACACATAGCCACATCACCCTTCAGCACTCAACACCTCAAGCCACGTTAACATTTAAAAACCCTTCACGCTAATTGCCCTTTTACCTTAACGCCACTAGCTACAAAGCTTCCCCACTCACGTTACTAGCCTCAAGCACACTGACCGACAAAGCAACAAATAATAAACAAACCATATTCAACCCATACGGCTACGTGAACACCTAATAAACCCAAGCCAAACAACCGTCCAAAAAAAGTAACAAGAAGCACCTAAAACGGTCCCGAACTGCACCCTAAAAAATTGTCCTGAAACTGCCCAGAAAATTGCCGAGAAACTGCCCAGAAACTACCCAGAAAAAACCTAGAAAACTGTCCAGAAAACTGCCAAAAACAGTCCAGAAAAACTGCATCCTTACCACCGAAAACCGTGACCAGAGTTGCGGAGCAACCATCCTTCCGACGGCCGTGTAACGCGCTTTCGAGAGACAACAAAAGAGGTTAGACCTGAGGGCAGCCTTTTTATTTATTCTTCTTTATTTTTTATTTATTTTAATACTTTATCGCATGAGAGTCGTTTGTTAATGCATGATGTGATTTCCGGATGAGCGGAATGCGTGTTCTCTTTTGTGGTATATTGGATGGAAACCCGGACGTAAATTCTGTAGCCGAATCCGAATGGACGGTAGTACGGTCTACCCTCGGGATATAATGCCACATATCACTTGAGAGACACACGTATTTCGTTTCATCCAACCATGTATTTGAGCATGATTAGGTTGCTAGTACGTTATTTATTATTAAAGCATGACTTAGTTTAATTTATCATTTATTTCGAATCGAGATTATATTGTTTATTATTATGCATGATTTATTTCTTTAATTTTGCATTAGTAATTTAGTTTACGTTTCTGTTGAAGTAATTATCTATTTGTTCTTTGCGTTGGATGATTCAACATGCTCGTTGTGTGATATTATATGCTTGCCGTTATAATGACTTATTTTTAAAGCATGCGAACTTAGTCATAGGATTTACTTTCATGAATGGGAACTAGATCTAAGTCACCTTTGAGCATATATGTTGCGTAGATTCGGTTAATTCATTGCATAAATCATATCATTACAAATGGCATAAGTAAGGGACCATTCCGAACCAAACGATTTGAGATCTTCCCTTGCGAGGGGTGAGCGCAGCCTTAAATCACATTTTCCTGGTTCACACCGGGTGGCGACTCCATGTTATTTCTCCGGTTTAGTTCCCCCGCGGGCTATTCCGCACTCCCAACTAGGCCGCGAGCTGAGAACAGCGTCTCCAATTTTTGTGTCATGCACCTTCTTTATTTATTATCTTTCGTTTCTTTTATTTATTTTAATATATCATCGCATGAGAGTCGTTTGTTGATGTATGATGTGATTTTCGGATGAACGGAATGCGTGTTCTGTTTTGTGGTATATCAGATGGAAACCCAGACGTAAATTTTATAGCCGAATCCAAATGGACCGTAGTGCAGTCTGCACTCAAGATACAATGCCACGTACCACTCGAGAGACACACGTATTTCATTTCATCCAACCATGCATTTAAGCATGATTAGGTTGCTAGTACGCTATTTATTATTGAACCATGATTTAGTCTAGTATGTCGTTTATTTTTAAGCATGATTATGTTTATGCATGATTCGTTTCTTTCATTTTGCATTAAGAATTTAATTTACGTTTTGTCTAAGTAGTTATTTATTTGTTCTTTATGTTTTATGATTCGACATGCTTATTGTGTGATATCGTATACTTGGCATTATAATGACTTATTTTCAAAGCATGCGAACTTAGTTATAGGATTTATTTTGATAAGTAAGAACTAGATCTAAGTCACCTTTGAGCATACAAGTTGGGTAGATTCGGTTAGTTTATTGCACAAATCATATCATTACAAGTGACATAAGTAAGAGACCATTCCGAACCCAAAGGTTTAAGGTCTTCCCTTGCGAGGGGTGAGTGCGGCCTTAAATCATATTTTCCCGATTCACACCAGGTGGCGACTCCATGTTATTTCTCCGGTTTAGTTCCCCCACGGGCTATTTTGTACTCCCAACTAGGCCGCAGGAAAAGCTTTCCTCGCGCACCGGAAGCGATAAAGCACTTGGATCGTCCTTCAAAAATATTTATGCTTTGCCCTTCCTTTGGCCGAATGTAACCAGTGGGAATACTGAAATTTTGCTTCTGTTTCGGACAAGATTTCAGCCCAAAATACCCCCGAAACAGTCCCCGAACAGCCCCCGAACTGCAGTGAATTAGTGGACTGTTTTGCATCCGTTACACAACCGAACTGCTCACAAATCAGTCCACTATTTGTGTGAATTGCTAGATTATTTAAGGTCTGATTTTGCACTCCAAAAACAATCTCAACTCAGCCCCGAAGACCACAAAAGTGTTTCCCAAAAACACGAATTAAAACTAAATAAATCGAGTCCAAAACAAGCACCAAGGTGCGGCAATGAGGTGAAATAATACCTCACTGTCGTGACCTTTAAGGATAGAGGAAGAGGATTATTTCTTCGTCACCACAAAGTCTTCTGTCCTATGTCTCGTTACAACGGAGAGTAGTGTGGGCTACACTCACAAAACAAACCCCTAAATGATTTAGAGATTCAATCACACTCTTGATTTTATTTTCTTCTTCTAGTTCTTCAATGGTGTTTCTCAACTTTTGAGGGAATATAGAAGAGGAAGAAGATGCCTAGGGTTGCTAGAATGAGAGAGAGAGCTAAAGAAAAATCATATTTTTCTTTTTATACTTAGGGTTTATTGTTTCCAAAAACAAACAAATCCTTAGCCTCCCCCTCTCTATTTTTCGGTCATGACAAGGAAATATTTAATTTTGTAATAACAAAGTTTCAATTACCATTATTGAAAAGTTGTTACAAAATTAAATAAGCAATAAACTAATTTTAAAATCATAAATTCCAAATTAATGCCAAGGATTATTCGTTTCCAAAAACAAACAAATCCTTTCCCATTTCCTTATCAAAAAATCGACCAAGGCATATATTCTTTCATTAATTTTGTAACAAATATATTAGCTTTCCATAAAGCCAAAGATGTTACAAAATCAAAAAGATTTAATGCCATTATGGATTTGTAACTTCCAAAATATATCAAGTGTTTCCAAAACCTTTTAATTTGGAAATTACAACTTTAGCCTTCATTAAATATATCATATATAATTTAATTATTAATAATAAATAATTATCATATAATGATTATTTTAATCATATATTAACTTTTAATATATAGTTCCAAGTGTGACTTAATTAATATTATCAATCATATTAATAATATTATTCTTTTGTAAGTATATAATTGGGCTATCCAATTATACTAAATCCGCTATAGTGAATCGAGCTAGTACGGGGACCAAATAGACCTACGGTGCCGAGCTCCAATAATCTTGAAATATTAATTAAGCTTTTAATTAAATATTCCAAATTATTAACTCCGGGGTATTCCACTAAAAATCCGAAGTAGCACTCTCATTACCTGTAGATGAAATATTAAGCCGAACCAAGTCGGTGTCCACCAATATAGTCATTACATACGAATTGACCCTTCACGAGTACCTCGTAATTAGAGCCGGGTCATAATATCCGTTATACCCCTTTAATCATTTTTACCTTAAGTACAATTGATTCTCTAATGAATGATTTATTCATAACTATTATGAATACTAATCTTTCTATTCGTAATAGAAATACTTGAGCAGTCAAATCATTCAAGTACCGAATCAACCCTTAATAAAGATACTCATCTACTTCTCGCAAGAAGGAGTGAACCCCATGTCTACGTAAAACGTTCCCAGCTACAAAACAAACTGTGCCCCCAAAGTACGTAGCTATTGGTCTGGACTGCTATACCAACCTCACCTTTGTAAATCAAAGGACACACCCTGCCTTGCAGGAGTTCGTAGTACACTCAGGATTAAGATCAATCCATATATGACCATCAAGTAGATTGAAATGACTTTCTTTGCTTAACGGATATTATAAGAATGTCATTTCTATTTGGGTCCATTCCTATGTGATCGCATCATGCAAGGTGACTCCATTCTCATGTCTATACATGGACGATCCGAATCACGATCTGTTAGACATTATGACCCATAGCGTCACTGTTTTGTAAATGATATTGTATTATTGTACAAAATTAACTGTGTGATAATGAAATTGCCTTTTGCCATTTTGTAATTTATTTACTTTGATATATAAATGGCGAAAGTCCATATGATTAGTTCCTTGTTGAGATGATATGAGACAGTATCAATATATAAAAGGATTAATCATTAAATATCCCTAGTCGGAGTATTATCGAGATAGGACATCGATAATGCGGAATAGACTAGTATTGCACTTGTGCACGTTGTGAGGGCACAACAGCATAGTTCTCATATATTTAAGTATTGGATACTTATGCGAGTGCGATAGGAGGTTGTGTTTTACCGATGGTACGGAAAACAGCTTCGCTCTGGATAGACCCCGCGGAATCCCATTGGTAGTATGTCTGCGTGTCTATGGGAGGCCGCATCAGGGTAGGTGTATATGGTCTTAACCTGAGACTTGCATCGCTAGTACTTACGACAATCGGTAAACTTTGGTTTTGGTGGTTGGGGGCTTTAACCAGTTCTGTGTTCACCACTTCTGGGTTTATCAGGAATCGTAGTGTACTGGGTGTGATGTCAAGATGGAAGTGTCACTTCAGACATATGGAGTTGATGATCTCGCAGGACACAGAACTAGTACTCTATAAAAGGTTGCAACCGTCGGGGCAATATGACTAGGTCAGGATTGTCCGATTTAAAGAGACTAGTTGCTTGATGTCCGATATATGTTTCGTACGGGGCAGACACATTTCCAGCCCCAGGCCTAACATGTGATCAAACGACACTGGATCGATGTACGCAATACTACGGTATACTACGCTTGATATAGATCTTATATTCCTATAAGAATATTTCTGGAGAATTGGGTAGGCATCGCGCTTTGCTAGAAGCCAACCTTGTCTTGTAAATCGGTAAAAACGTAGTACTAGGTACGTACGTGTTCGGATTATCCGACGGCCGTATTTACTGCCAACATATCCGAGATCTCTTGGGTCGCTTCCTGAAGATTCACCTATGATATTAGATTCGTACTCAATTAATCTTGGATTAATTGCGGAGAAACTTTATCTTGGATAAAGTGCCTTATTTAGAGAGAGAACGATTAATTTAGAATTAATCGGTAAAATAATATATTCGATATATTAAACGAAATTAGATTTCGACGCGGAATTGAAATCGGATTTTAATTCGGGCAAACGAATCAATTTAGAATTAATTCGTTAGCGACGTGAATAGTGATTTTGCTAGGCATAATTATTTAATTTACGTCGCGACGGAAATTCATTAATTCGGAATTAGCGAAACCGAGCCCGAAAGTGTTTGCGGACACATTCGTATTTTGAAACGAGTGGGACCCGCAAGTCACATCGCGAAGTCACATCACTTGACATGACTAGTTGATGGATGTCACAAGTCACTTTATTAAAGTGACTAGATGTCACTATTCATGAGGTAAGGTGGGTGGAGCATTTAATGCCTTTTTGGAGGGAGATTTGTTTTGATTTTTGGATTTGGTATATACCAAATATTTGGTATTACTTGACATATTATTCTTGGAGAAAACAATTACAAAAATCAAAAGCTCTCTTCTCCTCTCACTTTGGCCGAAACTCCATCAAAGGAAAAGGGAAGATTTTTCTTCTTTCTTCTTCATTTGCTAGCACATATTGATCTAAAGAGGTGATAGGGAAACCTTCCAAGGGCATGGAATACTAAAAGCTTGGAGCTTTCCACCATTCTCTCACCTTGGCCGAAAATCATCTTCAACCTTGGAGCTTCCACTTTTGTTTGATTTTCTTCATCACCAAGCATTGTAAGTATGATTCCGCCATACTTCATCTTTTGTATATATTCATTGTTGTATTTTAAATGCTTAATCTTTCCTTGGGACAAATAATAGAAACCAACAATGGTATCATGGAGCCATGGTTAAGCATGAAATACTTTAGGTTAAAATTTGGGTAAAATTGATTGAAGCATGTTCTTGTGAAATTTGATGAATGAGTATGCTTATATGTATGTATAATGACATAATATGTAATCAATTTGATGAAAAATGCATTGGATGATTTTTCCCCCAAATTAATGCCTTGGCCGAATGTGATGTTCCTTGTTTGGGATTGGAATTTTTTGTGTACAAGATCATTGGATGACTTAAAACGTATACGGGACGTAGATTAGTGATTCAATCGGATTGAAAAACAAATCGACACAAAAACTTACCTTGCCGAATGTAATGGACATGTATAAGGACTTGATTTTTTGTTCAAATAATTGTTGGACATGTGTTTTGAACAAGTGATGATTAATAAATTAAATTGTGTTTTGGAAATATTTGGTTTAATGTATTAATCATGGATTTACACTTTAATTAATTGGATTTTAAAATTTGGAATATTAAAATTTAATTAATGGGCTTAATTGTAAAATTGGGCTTGAATTATTATATTTGGGCATAATGGGCTTGGTTGGGCCAAGTGATTTGGGCCAAAAGGATTGGATCCAATTTGGGCCTAAATCACTCCATTAAGTCCAAATATGGTAAAATGGGCTTTTATGTTTATTGGGCCTTATGGGCTTGAAATTGATTTTATGGCATTTAAGGGTGATTCCTTATTTGGGTTTGGCAATTGGGTTTGACCCGCATTGACCAAAGCCCAAGCCTTAATAAATCAATTGAAAGCCCATCGGACTTTAATTAAACAAACATTGGATGTTAGTTGGGCTTTGAGACCCAATTAGATTAGATTTAGAATCTAAGTCTTTAAAGCACATGAATAGTGTAAACATTTAATTTGGAATTAAAATTAATTGAATTAGTATTGAATACGTATTAAATTAGATTTAATAAGTAGTTCGATATAATTCGTGAATTCGTACCTTATGTACTTATTCTCAATCGAGTTGGACTCGCGCAAAATCAAAAATCGTTGTTTGAACATTGGATGATCACTTAAACAAAGACTAATTAATTGGATTAGATTGGTTGTAAAAGCATGTCTTGTTTGAATATATATGTATGTGATGAATGAATAGTGTATATCGGATGGATATTAGAAGGGAAAGGGTAATTCTAGGAATTATTGTAAATTTAGAATTTATAAATTGGACCTGCGTGTCCAGCCTTATCTCTTTTATCTCTTTGTCTTCTTCTCACCTCCTAATTCCCCTCAATGTAAATGAGGTTTCTCTTATTGTTATGTAATTGGGTAGAAGTAGAATAGTGCTAGCGGGGAGAGGAAAGGGAGTGATTTGTTCTAGGAACAAGTTGTTTATATATCCATCCGCATATCACTATTAATTTACTTTACGCGCTTTATGATGTTTTAGAAGCATGCTTAAGGGTGTATGTTGATGAGACCTAACAAAGATAAATAAATTGGTTGCCAATTACGCGAAAATCCCTCAATTTATATTAAGCGAATATCCTTCCATTGAATGATTCTCGTTCAAGATCCAATTGGCATTGGTTTGTGGCCAAAGTCAAGACCTTGTCAATTAGGATGTACTTGAATCATGAGAGTTTTGTTCCATATCGGTGTCTAGTCCAAGTTGTGATTTGTTGGCCAAAGTCAAGATCACTTCTTGTCCAAAGACATTGATTACGAAACTTTCCTTGTCAATGGGTCCCGCTTAACTGGAATCATTAGGTTTGTTGTGCCAAAGCCAAGGCCTAGATGATTCGGAGGATAAGGTTAGGAAAATGTATTAGATACATTGACATAAGTATTGTACATATGTTTAGGACTTGGATGTCCACCTAACCGGATCTAGGAATTGGATTGGATCCAATTGATCTGTGAGATCTACCTAGTTAAGTAGCATACAGCTTGTTGGCCAAAGTCAAGGTTGTGTGTTATTTAACGGGATCCTAGCCCACTAGGAAATAGGATTTCCCGAGTTCTCAACAGAGGGTTAGAGACTCGATGAAAATAGTGGGAGGCTAGTATGTGAATTTGCAATTTCGTTCAGATACTTTGCCTTACGCGTATTTCAAAATTTTCATCTATTTTTAATTAGTTGGACTAATACATTGTTATTTTTCTTGTAACAGTTTGACTGTACCCATTTCATCGTCAACTAAATAGTTAGACTATTGTGGTTGAGATGGCTAGCAAGGGAAATGTGCGTGACATCATCATGGGTGATAATGTCTTTAAAGGCACAAACTTCGCTGATTGGGAAATGAACCTCAAGATAGTACTTGGGGCTGAGAGGCTACTGTACACTATTAGACACCTCTCCCGCCTAGACCCACTGATCCGCTTGAGCTGGAGTTATGGAAAACTCACAGCGAGGATTGTGACACAGCCCAGGCTGTTATGTTAGCTTCAATGACTCAACACTTTCGTCGCCAGAATAGGGACTTGGATCCTTATAACATGATGGCTAGACTGCAAGATCTCCACCGCACCACAACAAGCGGATGGAAAGGTATGAGTTAGTGAAGAAAACTCTTCCGCACCCGATGACTGAAGGCACATCAGTTGAGCTCCATGGGACTCAAATGATTGCCGTTATTGATGAGTTGGGCAGTATGGGAATAGTCTTGGAGGCCGAGCTGACTGTAGATTTGATCTTACAATCACTTCCCGATACTTGGAAACAAATCATAATCAACTATAAGTTGATGGATACCGATGACACTCTTGGAGAGCTGTTATCCATGCTAAAGGAGTCTGAAAAAGAACTCCTAAAAGGGGGCAAGCGCGAGGCGCACTATGCATCGACCTCTCAGGGGCCAAGGGCTGGGCCCAAGGCCACTGGAGGGGTGAAGAAGAGGAAATATAAGAACAAGGGTAAGGGCAAGTTGACAAAGGCTTCTGGGAAGCCAAGGGACAAATCTCAAGATGTCTGCCTCAAATGCGGCAAAAAGGGTCACTGGAAACGTGACTGCCGAGTGGGCAAGGGACAGAGGGAGGATATCAAGGCGGGCAAGGCACCAGCCTCTGGTACGTTTGTTATTGAAATTAATATGACTACTTCTAGTCTTAAAAATTGGATTTTTGATTCTGGTTGTGCTGCTCATATTTGTACTGATTTGCAGGATCTGCAGAATAGCAGGGTGCTGGCTTCAGGGGAGGTTGACCTACGAGTCGGAAACGGAACATCAGTTGCTGTTTTGGCTGCTGTAGGGACTTTTGTTTTAGAACTGCCCTCGGGGCATGTACTTAAACTTTTGAACTGTTATTATATACCTAGTTTAACTAGGAATATTGTATCTGTATCTTTGTTAACCCAGCAGGGGTACACTTTTGTATTTAGAAACACTGGGTGTTATTTATATAAAAATGATGCAGAAAACATGCACTGCCGTTGCAAATAATGGTCTTTATATTTTGAATATAAATGAATCTCCTAAACGTAAAATGACAAACAAAAGGCTCAAAATAAGTAATCTAAAAGATGAAGCTTACATGTGGCATTGTCGTCTAGGACACATCAACAAGACTCGCATATCCACACTTTCGAAGAGTGGATATTTGGACGGATTTGATCCTAATTTATGATGTCTGCGAATCTTGTCTTTTAGGCAAAATGCCTAAATCACCTTTTAGCGGTAAAGGTAAAGGTGAACGTGCACAGAACTGTTGGCCCTCGTTCATAGTGACGTATGTGGGCCCATGTCTAGCCAGGCTAGAGGTGGATATCATTACTTCGTAACCTTTACGGATGATGCATCTCGTTATGGTTATGTGTATCTAATGAAACACAAGTCGGAAACTTTTGAGAAATTCAAAGAGTTTCGACACGAAGTAGAAAAAAACAAACAGGCAAGAGTATTAAGACATTGCGGTCAGACCGTGGTGGTGAATACTTAAGTTATGAGTTTCAAGATTACTTGAAAGAATATGGTATTCTTTCACAGTGGACTCCTCCTGGAACACCACAATTAAACGGTGTGTCTGAACGGAGAAACCGTACCTTGCTAGACATGGTAAGGTCTATGATGAGTCGCACTGAGCTACCAATATCCTTCTGGGGATACGCTTTATACAGTGCAGTACTTATTTTGAATAAGGTTCCGTCAAAGTCTGTTGAACAGACTCCATACGAGTTATGGACATGAAGAAAACCGGGTTTCTCTTTCCTGAAGATTTGGGGATGCTGGGCATATGTTAAACGTTTGGAAGGAACCAAACTAGAACCCAAATCAGATAAATGCCTTTTCGTGGGATATCCTAGGGAAACCAAAGGATATTACTTCTATCACCCACAAGAGAACAAAGTATTTGTTGCTCTACATGCATTTTTCCTTGAGAAGGAATTTCTAGATGCAGTGGTAAGTGGTAAGAGGAGAAAGTAGAACTCGATGAAAATCGTAGTGATACTGTTCCTGGCAATGAATCAACGACGGAACATGAACAGACCATCCGGGATGAGTCTGTACCACAATCTTCATATACACAAGGACCGCGTAGGTCGGAGAGAGTCAGGACAATACCTGAGAGGTATGGGTACCTGATCTCGCCTCATGTAGATATTAATCTTATTGAGGATAATGAACCGACTACGTATGAGGAAGCAATACAGGATATTGATTCCGCTTTATGGCAAGAAGCCATGAAGTCCGAGATGGATTCCATGTATGCCAACCAAGTTTGGACACTGGTTGATGCACCAGAAGGCGTAAAGCCTATTGGATGCAGATGGATCTTCAAGAAGAAGACCGACATGGATGGCAACGTGCAAACATACAAAGCTAGGCTTGTAGCAAAGGGGTTATCGTCAACAATATGGTGTTGATTATGACGAAACTTTCTCACCCGTTGCCATGATTAAATCCATTCGGATAATGCTTGCAATAGCTGCATATTTCGATTACGAGATATGGCAGATGGACGTTAAAACCGCTTTCCTTAACGGAACCTTTTGGAGGATGTTTATATGCAACAGCCTGACGGTTTTATCGTATCTAGACTTGAAAAACAAGGTTTGTAAGTTAAATCGATCCATTTATGGATTGAATCAAGCATCACGATCATGGAATCAGCGTTTTCATGAAATCATAAAAGAATATAATTTCGTGCGAAATGAAGATGACCCTTGTGTATACAAGAAGGTTAGTGGGAGAGCACTGACTTTTATTGTCCTTTATGTCGACGATGTATTGCTTATAGGCAATGACATTCCCATGCTAACGTCGGTGAAAGCTTGGCTTTCATTAAAATTCTCCATGAAAGATCTGGGAGAAGCAGCCTTTATTCTGGGAATAAAGATCTACCGGGATAGATCTAGAAAGCTGCTTGGACTCTCCCAGAGTACATATATTGACAAAGTGTTGAAGCGATTCAGCATGGATCAATCCAAGAAAAGATTGATGCCAATGTTACGTGGTATCTCTCTGTCTAAGGACATGTGTCCTAAGACTCAAGAAGAGAGAGATAACATGAGTCGGATACCGTTCGCCTCGGCAGTCGGATCGATCATGTATGCCATGATATGTACACGACCTGATGTGTCATATGCTTTGAGCATGTGCAGTCGCTATCAGGCCGATCCAGGTGAAGGTCACTGGATGGCAGTTAAGAACATCCTTAAGTATCTTAGACGAACTAAGGATGCTTTCTTAATTTATGGAGAAGGAGAACTTGCGGTATCTGGGTATGCTGATGCAAGTTTCCAAACCGACAAGGACGACTTCAAGTCGCAATCTGGGTACATTTTTTGTTTGAATAACGGAGCAGTGAGCTGGAAAAATCTTCCAAGCAAGATACTGTTGCCGATTCAACAACAGAAGCGGAGTACATCGCTGCGTCGGAAGCAGCAAAGGAGGCAGTTTGGATCCGAAAATTCCTAATTGGATTAGGAGTAGTTCGTTAGTTAGCTGCTGAGCCCGTTCCACTGTATTGTGACAATAACGGGGCTATAGCACAAGCTAAGGAACCAAGGTCTCATCAACGATCCAAGCATGTTCTTCGGCGTTACCATCTGATTCGAGAGATTTACATCGTGGCGATGTAAAGGTCGAGAAGGTCGCATCAGATAACAACATTGCAGATCCGCTGACGAAGGCTGTTTATACGCATGTGTTTGAGCGACACATACATAGTTCAGGTATTAGATGCTTGAGTGACTGGCTATAGGCCAAGTGGGAGATTGTTAGACATTATGACCCATAGCGTCACTGTTTTGTAAATGATATTGCATTATTGTACAAAATTAACTGTGTGATAATGAAATTGCCTTTTGCCATTTTGTAATTTATTTACTTTGATATATAAATGGCGAAAGTCCATATGATTAGTTCCTTGTTGAGATGATATGAGACAGTATCAATATATAAAAGGATTAATCATTAAATATCCCTAGTCGGAGTATTATCGAGATAGGACATCGATAATGCGGAATAGACTAGTATTGCACTTGTGCACGTTGTGAGGGCACAACAGCATAGTTCTCATATATTTAAGTATTGGATACTTATGCGAGTGCGATAGGAGGTTGTGTTTTACCGATGGTACGGAAAACAGCTTCGCTCTGGATAGACCCCGCGGAATCCCATTGGTAGTATGTCTGCGTGTCTATGGGAGGCCGCATCAGGGTAGGTGTATATGGTCTTAACCTGAGACTTGCATCGCTAGTACTTACGACAATCGGTAAACTTTGGTTTTGGTGGTTGGGGGCTTTAACCAGTTCTGTGTTCACCACTTCTGGGTTTATCAGGAATCGTAGTGTACTGGGTGTGATGTCAAGATGGAAGTGTCACTTCAGACATATGGAGTTGATGATCTCGCAGGACACAGAACTAGTACTCTATAAAAGGTTGCAACCGTCGGGGCAATATGACTAGGTCAGGATTGTCCGATTTAAAGAGACTAGTTGCTTGATGTCCGATATATGTTTCGTACGAGGCAGACACATTTCCAGCCCCAGGCCTAACATGTGATCAAACGACACTGGATCGATGTACGCAATACTACGGTATACTACGCTTGATATAGATCTTATATTCCTATAAGAATATTTCTGGAGAATTGGGTAGGCATCGCGCTTTGCTAGAAGCCAACCTTGTCTTGTAAATCGGTAAAAACGTAGTACTAGGTACGTACGTGTTCGGATTATCCGACGGCCGTATTTACTGCCAACATATCCGGAGATCTCTTGGGTCGCTTCCTGAAGATTCACCTATGATATTAGATTCGTACTCAATTAATCTTGGATTAATTGCGGAGAAAACTATCTTGGATAAAGTGCCTTATTTAGAGAGAGAACGATTAATTTAGAATTAATCGGTAAAATAATATATTCGATATATTAAACGAAATTAGATTTCACGCGGAATTGAAATCGGATTTTAATTCGGGCAAACGAATCAATTTAGAATTAATTCGTTAGCGACGTGAATAGTGATTTTGCTAGGCATAATTATTTAATTTACGTCGCGACGGAAATTCGTTAATTCGGAATTAGCGAGAAACCGAGCCCGAAAGTGTTTGTGGACACATTCGTATTTTGAAACGAGTGGGACCCGCAAGTCACATCGTGAAGTCACATCACTTGACATGACTAGTTGATGGATGTCACAAGTCACTTTATTAAAGTGACTAGATGTCACTATTCATGAGGTAAGTTGGTGGAGGCATTTATGCCTTTTTGGAGGGAGATTTGTTTTGATTTTTGGATTTGTATATACCAAAATTTGGTATTACTTGACATATTATTCTTGGAGAAAACAATTACAAAAATCAAAAGCTCTCTTCTCTCTCACTTTGGCCGAAACTCCATCAAAGGAAAAGGGAAGATTTTTCTTTCTTTCTTCTTCATTTGCTAGCACATATTTGATCTAAAGAGGTGATAGGGAAACCTTCCAAGGGCATGGAATACTAAAAGCTTGGAGCTTTCCACCATTCTCTCACCTTGGCCGAAAATCATCTTCAACCTTGGAGCTTCCACTTTTGATTTGATTTTCTTCATCACCAAAGCATTGTAAGTATGATTCCGCCATACTTCATCTTTTGTATATATTCATTGTTGTATTTTAAAAGCTTAATCTTTCCTTGGGACAAATAATAGAAACCAACACGATCACCATACAAATATAGAATGGACCGCAACTATAGATAAACCACAAACAAAGTACCCGTTGTTTGCTCTCTATGGACTAATTAAGATTCTAGCTTTAGACTTAAATCCTCTTGTGTATGACACTTATACACTAAGTCTGAAGGTACATAAGTAATCTAGGGTATTTAAGATGAAATATAATATGCCAAAATTAAACAACAATTTGATAAATGAATAATGCATCGTTTAATTTCAAAAAACACATAAAACCGTTTACATCACATATAGCTCTAGGGCATACATTCCAACAATCTCCCACTTGGACTAGAGCAACTGGGACATGTCACGTAATCCGAGACCATCTAGGTGACTTTCAAAAACTTTAGCCGACAAGGTCTTTGTAAACGGATCAGCAAGGTTCTATGCGGATGCAATCTTTGTGACGGTAATGTCTCCTCTCTGCACTATCTCCCTGATGAGATGATATTTCCTCTCTATATGCTTTCCCCCTTGTGGCTTCTCGGTTCTTTGGATTTTGCCACCACACCACTATTATCACAATAGACTGTGAGTGGTCTATCCATATCTGGAATAACTTCCAGATCACCTAAGAATTTACGGAGCCAGACTGCTTCCTAAGTCGTTTCACAAGCTGCTACATATTCAGCCTCCCTGGTGGAGTCAGTAATACAAGATTACTTTATGCTCCGCCATACAATAGCCTCACCACCTAGGGTGAACACTGATCCAGATGTAGATTTCCTTAAATCAACATCTGTCTGAAAATCAGAGTTTGTGTATCTCTTTAGGATCATATCCTCACCAAAATACACAAGCATATAATCTCTCGTTCTCTTAAGATACTTGAGAATGTGTTTCACAACCACCCAATGATCCAATCCTGGGTTGGATTGAAACCTACTAACTACTTCCACTATAAAATAGATCTCCGGTCCCGTGCATAACATGGCATTCATGAGACTACTAACTGCTGAGGTGTATGAGATATGTCTCATTTCCTCAACATCTTGAGGTGTCTTAGGAGACTATTTCTTTGACAAATGAATTCCATACCAATAAGGCAGATTGCCTTTCTTGGAATTCTGCATCCCAAATCGCACAAGGATCTTGTCGATATAGGATGCTTGAGACATAGCTAACAGTCATTTCTTGCGATCACGAAGTATCTAGATCCCAAGAACATAACTGGCCTCTCCCAAATCTTTCATTTGGAATTTGACTGCTAGCCAGGTTTTCACGTCTGATAATATCCTTACATCATTCCCAATGAGTAAAATATCATCAACGTATAAAACATGAAAAACCACATTCCCGTCAATGACGCGCTTGTATACACAAGGCTCATCAATATTCTGCTCAAAATAATAAGACTTGATTGTTTTATCAAATCTTATATTCCAAGATCAAGATGCCTGCTTGAGTCCATAAATAGACCTTTGCAGTTTGCAAACCTTTTGCTATTTACCATGGGCAATGAACCCTTCTGGTTGTATCATATAAATACTTTCATCAAGATTGTCATTCAAGAATGCAGTCTTGACATCCATTTGCCAAATTTCATAGTCATAATATGCGGCAATAGATAGAAGAGTGCGGATGGATTTAAGCATAGTTACTGGTGAAAAAGTTTCCTCATAGTCAACTCCCTATTTCTGGGTATAACACTTGGCCACTAGTCTAGCCTTGAAGTTCTGTACCTTCCCATCTGATCCCCTATTCCTCTTATAGATCCACTTGCAAACTATGGGTTTCACCTCATAAGGTTGGTCTACCAATTCCTAGACCGAGTTGGAGTACATGGACTCCATCTCTAGGTTCATGGCTTTGAGCCATTCCTCTTTGTTAGAATCATCCATTGCACTAGTGTAGGTCAATGGATCATCTATGCCATCACCGGACGCGACAACTTATGTCTCTCAACCCCTAGGTAGCGATCAGGTTGTCGTATAACCCTCCCACTACGTCTAGGTGGTAGATCATTCTGACTAGGTAGCATCTTACTAGCAGATGTTGAAGGTGCTATGTATTTTTCAACTTTCGTTGACGATGGCATGCTGGTCGAACCAGTAAGTAACTCCTCGAGTAATACCTTTCTACGAGGCTTGAAATCCCTCATATAGTCCTCCTCTAGAAATGTAGCATTTATCGATACAAACACTTTGTTATCATCAGGACTGTAGAAGAATCTACCCCTAGTCTCCTTAGGATAGCCTACAAATAGACACACCTGAGAACATGGTTCCAATTTTGTAGTCTTATTCTTCAGCACATGTGCTGGACACCCCCATATGCGGAAATGTCGTAAACTAGTTTTACGACCATTCCACAACTCTAAGGGAGTCTTAGGAACTGACTTAGATAGAACTACATTAAAGATATGCATTGCAGTTTGCAGTGCATAGCCCCAAAATGAACTAGGTAATGAGCTATAACTAAACATAGATCTCATCATGTCTAGTAGGGTTCGATCTCTCCTTTCTGCAACACCATTTTACTGTGGTGTTCTAGGTGTTGTGAGCTGGGATACTATCCCATGCTCAACTAAGAATTCCTCGAAGTCTCTATCTAGGTATTCCCCTCCATGATCTGATCGCAGAGTTTTGATTGTCTTACCTAATTGATTCTCAACCTCAGCACGATACCCCTTAAACTTTTCAAAGGTATCTGATTTGTGATGCATTAGGTAGACATACCCATATCTTGAATAATCATCAATGAATGTGACGAAGTATTCATAACCACCTCGGGCTTTTACATTCATCGGTCCGCAAATGTCCGAATGTATTAGCTCAAGTGGTTGATTGGCTCTTATACCTTTTCCAGTAAAAGGTCTTTTGGTCATTTTACCTTCTAAACAGGATTCACAAACTGGTAGAGTCCCGAGCTTTAACTGGTTTAAGGCTCCGTTCTTTACCAATCTATTTTTCCGATCAAGGTTGATGTGCCAAGTCTAAGATGCCATAGATATGTGTCATCATGAGAAATCTTTGGCCATTTAGTTTTAGGTTTCTCAACCTTAAATATTTCATCGTTGAGCAGTGACCTATGTGTTAATAGTCTTAACACATACAAGTTATTTTCTGAGTTTCCTGTGCATATAGTTAATCCATTTCTACCAATACTAACCAAATTGCTATTAAAAGAAACTGAATAACCATATCCAAAACCAGTAATGAATAACGCATTGTTCAAATTTAAATAACTATTATTAATAAATATAAACTGGAAACTCCTACTGCTCTTGCTGAAACGGCATCCCCTGTCCCGACCCTTATGGTGTAGTCACCTTCAGCAAGGTCCCTCCATGAATCAAGTAGCTGCAAAGGAGAACAAACATGGTTAGTGGCTCCATAATCAACAATCCAAGGGGATTTTTCATCCTCCACTAATAGAGATTCAATAACGAGTAAATCATATTTACCTGTTTCCTTTTTCTCCTTCAGCTCAACAAGGTATTTAGGACAGTTCCTTTTCTAATGCCCATTCTTGTCGCAGTGGAAATATTTCCTTTGGGCTTAGTATCCTTGGAGCCTTTCTTGTTCTTCTTCTTTATGGGCTTTCCCTCAGCCTTCCCAGTGCTTTTCTTCTTCTTCTTTGCAGATTTAGAAGACTCGGCAACATTTGCCTCTGCACTAGACTTACGAGGATCCATAAGCATGGACTCGTAATGGGTGAGCTCATCAAGCAGTTCGGTCAAAGTAAAAGACAACTTGTTCATAACATAGTTGCTTTTAAATTGCAGGAAACTCTTCGGAAGAGTTTCCATATTCATGGTCACCTGCCTATGCTCGTCTATACGAGCTCCATGGGTTTCAGCAGTGTTGAGATAAGTCATCATCCTCAAGAGGTGCTCTCGGATTGATGTCTCATCCTTCATCCTAGCTGTCATCGCTGAGACCATGGCCTCATGACGTTGACGCTCCAAAGGCTGCCCAAACATTCCCTGCAATGACTCTATCATTTGAGATGCTAGACCATAGGTTCATGCTTTGTACCAAGAACCTCAGACATCTCTGCTAGCAAGTAGCAGCGTGCTTTCTCATTTTCTGTGACCCATTTCTGGTAGGTATCACATACATCTTGGCCAGCTTTTCTAGCAGGCTCGGGAGGACGTTTCTCCGTCAGGACAAACTTTATGTCTTCACAGATCAGGATAGCGTTTATGTTACTTTTTCACTTAACATAGTTTTCTCCCGTTAATTTATCGTTTGAGAGTATAGAAATAATTGGAGAAACCATGGCTGAAAAAGAAATAAACATGCATTTAACATTCACTCATCGTATATTAAAATCATCAAAGAATTTTGGCATAAAATTAAACCTGATGCATGAACCATGAATAATGAATTAGAAACCTAAGAGAATTATTATGCCTCGGAAACCTATCATCCCACAAGTAAGTGCCGCCGTAGGGTAGGTCAAATACTCGCATGATAGATCGAGATAATCTCATTCAATTTAAATATGCGGGAATAACTCTTATTCCTATATTAAACAACTACCGTTTTATTGTTGGACAGTAATGACCCATAGCATCACTATTTGTACAGATCATGGTGTTGTTGTACAAATTAACTATGTGACAAAGAAGATTGCACTCTTATCATTTGTGATTAGAACACCTAGATGTATAAAAGATGAGAGGTCCTTATGATTTGTTCTTGGATTGAGAATGATATGAGACAGTATCAGCCCACGAAGGATAAATCATTAAATATCCCTAGTCAGAGTATTATCGAGATTGGACATCGATAAATACGTAAAAGACTAGTATTACACTTGTGCGCGTTGTGAGGGCATAAAGACATAGTTCTCATATATTTGGGTATAGGATACTAATACAAGTGTAATAGAAGGTTTTGTTTCACCAATGGTATGGGAAACAACTTCGCTCTGGATAGACCCCCTCAGAATTCTATTGGTAGTATGAATATGTGTCTATGGAAGTCCGAAATCAGGGTGAAATCTGAAATCAGGGTAGGTGTATTTGGTCTTAGCATAAGACTTGCACCGCTAATACTTGCGATAATCAATATACTTTGGTTGCGGTCATCCAGGGCTTTAACAAGTTTTGTGTACGCCTATGCTGGGTATATTGAGAATTGTAGTGTGTTGGGTGTGATGTCAAGACGGAAGTATCACTCCAGTCATAGTGGAGATGATGTCACATAGGATACGGTACTGGTGCTCTTAAGTAATGCATTCATCGGGATGATATGACTAGGTCATATTCATCCGATTATAGTGACTAGTTACCAGACATCCGACATGTGTTTCGTACGGGGCGGACATAGTTCCAGCCCCAGGCCTAGTATGTGACATTCCGATACTGGATCGAAATACGCAATACTACGTACACTACGCCTGATACAGATCCTTTATTCCTGTCAGGATATTTCCGGAGAATTGGGTAGGCATGGAGCTTTGCTAGAGGCCAACCTTATCTTGTAAATCGGTAAAATATAGGACGAGGTACTTATGTATTCGGATAGTCTGATGACCGAATTTACTGCCAACATATCCGGGGATCTCATGGGTCGCTTCCTAAAGATTCACCGATGACGTATGACTCGTACTTTAATTAATCTGGGATTAATTAGAAGAGAGAGAAAATTAATCTATGATTAATTTCGAAAATATTTTATCTAGGAAAAAATATCAATTAGAGAGAGATAACGATTAATTTGGAATTAATCGGTAAATTAATATATTCGATATATTGAACGAAATTAGATTTCGACGCGGAATTAAAATTAGATTTTAATTTGGGCGAACGAGTTAATTTAGAATTAATTCATTAGCGACGTGAATAGTAATTATGATAGGCATGATTATTTAATTAAATTAGATTTAATTACTTCGCAACGAAAAATTCGTTAATTTAGAATTAGTGAACCCGAGCCCAAGATTATTTGCGAACCCATTCGCATTTTGAATTCGAGTGCGGTACGCAAGTCAAAATCAAGCGTCAAATCATTAGTCACATCAAGCGTCAAATCACTAGTCGTTTCAAGTGTCAAATCACTTGTCACTTTGAGTGATGTTACTTGACAACTTGATTGATTGAGTGATATGATAATATGTCACTTGATGGATATGACTTGATGTGAATAGTGATGTGAGTTTTTGAAGTAATTAATTGCTTTAATTGTTTGACTTTTTAAAGAAAATTTTGGTATATGTTTTAAAAAAAAGAATTACCAAAATTACTTAACACATTTCATCTCTCTCTTTCCTCCATCTCTCCTCTCTTTCTCTCTTCTCCCACACGCTCAAGGGGCTGAAAAACTGCCTAAAACTGTGAGTAGTAAGGGGATGAATGTGATGATTTTATGGCGAAATCAAAGTTTCTAGCACACTATGAAGTCATGCGAAGGTGATAGGGAAGTCTACCCATGAGCCGAGAATCGTTTGACGAAGCTTGGAGCTTGTTCGAGGAGCTCAAAATTAGAAACTCAAGGAGCATGGACTGCTCACTGCCGTGAGCTTCATGGAGGGAAAAAATAATTTTTGTTCGTCAAAGCGTCCCTCAACAGATCGATGTGAGTGTTCTGCAACTTCGTTGATACGTATTCACACTTATTTCATGCTTATTATTGATCTTAGGAACTTAATAGAAACCAACAAGGGCATCTAGAGCAAAGTTTGAACATGAAAAGTTTAGGGCTTAAAATTTGGGTAATTTGTATTTGAGCATGATTTGAATGAATTGGATGTTTGAGTATGCTTAATACATGTTTAATTGAATATTGATTGGATCAATTTCATGAATTTGTGTTTGGAACATTTTTCCCCAAATTTAGTAGGCTTGGCCGAATGAGAAGTGCCCTATTTAGTCTTGGATTTTTTGATTTTTGATGAGTTAGAATCATTCGGGATGATGATTTAATGTTGATTGTGGAATTAATTGGATTGAATTCGAATCGAACACAAATCCCCTCCCTTGGCCGAGACATATGTAGCATGTATATTGGGTTTGATTTTAATCAAAATGAGTTGGACATGTGATGATGTAAATGAGCATGATTAATTGTATAAATTAATGTTTTAGAAATGTTAATTTGGGTGATTAATCATGATATACACTTTAGGTTAATTAAATGTGAAATTGGATTTTTTGTGTTTAATTAATTGGGCCTTAAAATTGTATTTAGGCTTTAATATTGTAAATGGGCTTATTGGGCTTTGTTGTACAAAGTTAGGTTTAGGCTAAATTGATTGGATCCAATTAGGCCCAAAACCACTTCCGTAAAGCCCAAATGCAACTAATGGACCCTTATAGTTTAATTGGGCCTAAATTGATTTCTAGACTTATGAGGTTATTCCCGGATTGGATTTTGGTTATTTGGTTTGACCCGAGTTGACCAAAAGTCCACGCCTTAAGAAATTAATTAAAAGCCCATTGGACTTTAATTGAATTGACGTTGGACGTTAATCGGGCTTCGAGACCCGTAACGATTAAATTTGGAATTGAAGTCGTATAGGTTCTTTAATAAAGTGTAGTATTTAATTTGGAATTAAATATCGAATTAGAATTAAATACATATTAAATTGGATTTAACGTTGTAGTTTAATTTAATTTGAGAATTCGTACTTTGATTACGTATTCGCAAAACGAGTTTGACTTGAGCAAAATCAAATCGTTGTTTGAACATTGGATGGTCACTAATTATCAGATTAATTAATTTGATTAGATTGATTGATAACATGCTTGTGTGAGTACATGGTTGAGGTGCATGAATAAAGTATATCGGATGGATATTAGAAGGGTGGGACAATTTTAGAAATTGTTGTAATAAATTTGATTTATTAATTGGACCTGCGTGTCCAGCCTTATCACCTTCTTATTCTTTGTATTCTCTTCTCACCTATTCCCCTCAATGTAAATGAGGTTTCTTTAGAAGTGTAGTGTAACGGGTAGAAGTAAATACATGTGCTAGTTGGAGAGAGAAAGAGAGAGATTTGATATAGGATCAATGTGTAAAATATCCATCCGCATGTCATTATTATTTTTCATATGCACTTTATTATGTGTTTAGAATGCATGTTTAAGGGTGTATGATGATGAGACCTTAACAAAGATAATAAATTAGTTGCCAATTTGCATGCGAAAAACCCTCGTAAAATATTAAGCATTTTTCCTTCCATTGAGTGATTTTCACTCAAGATCCGAGACTGGCATTGGCTTGCTGGCCAAAGTCAAGGCATTTGTCCGTCGAGGATGTGTTTGAATCACGAAGGCTTTGTTTCATATTGGTGTCTTGTCCAAGTTGTGGCTTGTTGGCCAAAGTCAATACCACTTCTTGTCTATCGACATTGATTACGAAGCTTTCCATGGTCAATGGGTCGCGCTTAACTGGGATCACTAAGTTTGTTTTGCCAAAGCCAAGGCTTAGTTGATTCAGATGAAAAAGGTTAGGTAATACATTGGATGTATTGGCATATATAAGATATATGTTTCAGACTTGGATGGCCCCCTATCGGGTCTAGGAATTGGATTGGATCCAATTGATCTTAGAGATCTACCTAGTTAATTATCATACAATTTGTTGGCCAAAGTCAAGATTGTGTGATATTTAACGGGATCCTAGCCCACTAGGAAACATGGTTTCCCGAGTACTCAACTGAGGGTTAGAGGCTGGCCGAAAAATAGTGGGAGGCAAGAATTGAATTTGCAATATTCGTTTAATTACTTGCCATACGCGCTCAATCACAAATATCATTCGTCAAAAAAATTAAATGTTAGTTGGACTAATATTTAAATCGTTGTTTTAATAAAACAGTTGGACTGTATTCAAACTATTCATTTATAGTTGATTTTATAATTGGATTATAGTAATCAATATAATTGATATTAATCTATTAAATTATACTTGATTAAATAGTTGGACTATTGTAATCATTATAATAAATAGTACCTAAATCGTTGATTAAATAGTTGGACTATTAGAATCAAGATGTAATTGAAAGATTGACATTTAAAACATAATCCTAGGGAAAATGTATTTAAATGATATAATTTTCAAATTGGGAATAAATTTCAGGATGGTCCTGGAAAAATAATAAGTTACTTTATTTGATAAAATAACATATTAGGCCTAAGCCCGGAGTTAAGCAAATAGTCGAGCATAATCTTTGGAAGATTTATGTAATGACAACTTTAGTGTTTAATCCATTAAGCTTGTCGTAGTAGACTCATTGATTTCTTTGTCAAAACAAAGGATTAGATCCTTAAAGTATGATATTGAAATTGAAGGATCTTCATAAATCTATTTTAGATTTAAGAAGTACTAAATTGCAATAAATGACTCTTGGAGAGTTAATGACTATTCTCAAGGAGATAAAGTCAAAGTTTGCAATTAGGTAAGTAGCGCAAGGCGCACATTACTTCCATATTCTACATGGCCAACGCTTGGCCAAAGGCTATTGGAATGTTGAAAAGGGCAAAGGCAAAATCATTATAATCTTCTGGGAAGATAAAAGACATATCCTAAAATGTCTGCTTAAATTGTGGCAAATGGGATCGCATAAGCGTGACTACCGTTTGCACAAAGCAGACATGAAGGAATTGAAGATGAGCAAGGCTCCGACTTCAAATATGTTGGTCAACATTATGTTCACTACTAATATTAAAATTAGATTTTAAATACTTAGTGTGGTACATAAATACGTATTGATGTTCAGAATCTGTTATAAACAGGATACTGACTTCAATTGAGATTAATCTGCGGATTGGAAACGGATGAAAGTCACTGTTTTAATCGTAGATACCTAACTTTAGGAACTACCCTCGGGTGTGTACCTAAATTTATAAACTGTTATAATGTAACTAGTTTGACTAGAAACATTATCTCTATATCAGTGTTTTACCCGCTGCGGGTGAACCTTTATATTCTAAGACACTAAAGTGTTTCATTATATAAAGATGATATTGAGATAAACATATTGGATGTGAATAACAGTATTTATATTTTGAATATAAATAAATCTTAAACGTATAACATGACAAACAAATAGCTCAAACTGATTTGATCAGATGAAACTTACTTGTGGCATTGTTGTCTGGGACACAATGAAACAAGACTCGTATATCCACACTATTGAAGAGTGGGTACTAGGACTGATTTGATTCTATTCAAATAAAGTCTACGAATCTAGTTTATTGGGCAAAGTCCCTAAAATACCTTTACTTGGTAAAAGTGAAAATAACACAGATTTGTTAGCCCTAGTTCATAGTGAAGTAAGTGGGCCTATGTCTAGCTATGCTAGATGTAGATATGAATATTTCGTGACCTATACGGTTGTGGCATCACGTTATGGTTATGTGT
Organism: Zanthoxylum bungeanum; assembly: GCA_019454045.1. Lineage (NCBI taxonomy): Eukaryota > Viridiplantae > Streptophyta > Magnoliopsida > Sapindales > Rutaceae > Zanthoxylum > Zanthoxylum bungeanum. Next base: position 53,703 of record SKCR01050719.1, on the reverse strand, counting down.
TTCTTTTGAAGAACACAAATCAGAAACTTTTACATTTTCGACACGAAATAGACAAACAGATCGGCTATAGTATTAAAGCGTCACGGTAAGACCGTAATGGAAAATACTTAAGCAATAAGTTTCTAATATACTTGAAAGAGTATAGTATTCTTTCAATAAGGACTCCTCCCGGAACACGTCAATTTGACGATGTGTCCGTACTCAGTAACCGAATTTTATTAGACATGATAAGGTTAATCATGAGTCGCTTTGAGCTACTATTTCCTTCAACGGATAAGCATAAACAGTGCAGAACTTATTTTGAATAAGGTTCCATAATAATTTGTTTGACAGATTACATATTAGATATAAACGGGAAAGAAACTAGGTTTCTCAATCCTGATAATTTGGGTACGCTGAGCATATGTTTGGATGATACCAAAGTAAAACCCAAATTAGATTAGTGCCAATTGTAGGTTATCCTAGGGATACCATAAGTATTGTACTTATACATCTCACTAGAGAACAATTAGATTGTTGCTTGCCATGTGGTTTTCCTAAAAGGAATACCGAAATGCAGTGGTAAGTGGGAGGATAGTAAAACTCGATGAAAATCGGAGTAATACTATTCCAGGCATCTAATCCTTAATGGAACACAAACAGTTCATCAAGGATGAAAGTATTACCAATAATCTTCGAATATACAAGAACAGCGTATGTCGGAGAGAGTCCGAAAACAACCTTGGGTATGGGTTTCTGATCTCACCTCATAAAGATGTCTATCTTATTGAGGTATACCAACTGACTACGTATAAGGAATTGATGCAAGGTATCGACTCCCTATTATGGCAAAGTGCCACATGAATCCAAAATGGATTCCATGTATATCAACTATGTTTAGACATTAGTTGTTGTACTGCAAGTCATTGTACCTACTGGTGCTATATAAGTCTTCAAGGAAGACATACATGGATGGCAACATACCAAAGTATAAAGCTAGGCTTTTAGCGGAAAGATATCGTTATCAACATTATGTTGATTATGATTCAAACTTTTACCTGTTGCCACGGTAAATCCATTTGGATAATGCTTGCTAAAGCTGCATGTTTCATTTATGAAATATGACAGCTTAACGGAAATTCGATTTCCCGAAAAGGAAACCTTTTAGAGGATATTTATAACATCCTGTCGGTTTTATCTTACCAAAACTAGCAAGCAAGGTTTGCAAGTTATTCGATCCATGTTTGGATTGAAGCAAGCATAAGTTCTTGGAATTGTCATTTTGATATAATCATAATGGTGTATGATTTAATTCAAAACATAAATATTTCTTGTGTATATAAGGAGATTAGTGGGAGCGCACTGATAGTGGTTTTCCTATATATAATGATAATATATGTCATTTCTTAGAAATGATATTCCCATATAACAATCAGTGAAAGCTAGGCTTTCGAGAAAACTCTCTGAGAAACTCGTACATTGAAAAATGTACATGACCTGGTGTCTCATACGCTTTGAGCATATAGATTCACAAACAGGCCAATCCAAGTGATAGTCACTGGATTGAAGTTAAGAACATACTTAGTATCTTAGAGAACTAAGGGTGTTGTCTTAATCTGTAGAGAAGGAGAACTTGGAGTGACTGGGATCACTACTATAAGTTTCCTAAACCGATAAAACGACTATAAGTCATAAACGGTACTATACAGTTTGAATAACGGTACCGTGAGCTGGAAATCTTCCAAGCAAGATATTGTTACCGAATAAACAATAAATACGGGTAATTTCTGCAGCTGAGGCAGCAATAGAAGCCATCTGGGTCAATAACAAATCTAATTAGATTAGATATAATTCTGTTAGCAACTAAGCTAGGCTACAGCACAGGCTTAAGAATTAACGGTCTAATCACAGATCCAGATATATACTTCGATAGTCATCTGATTCGTTCGGATCATACATCGTGGCGATGTGATGATCGAATAAATCGCATCAGATGATAAATGCAAATCCGCTGACGAAAGCATTTCCTCAACAGTTTGAGCCAACCGTATATAGTTCGGGTGAAAGACACTCGAGTGACTGGCTATAGGCCAAGTGGGAGATTGTTGGACAGTAATGACCCATAGCGTCACTATTTGTACAGATCATGGTATTGTTGTACAAATTAACTATGTGACAAAAGAGATTATCATTTGTGATTAGATCACCTAGATGTATAAATGAAGAGAGGTCCTTATGATTTGTTCCTGGATTGAGAATGATATGAGACAGTAACAGTCCACGAAGGATAAATCATTAAATATCCATAGTCAAAGTATTATCGAGATTGGACATCGATAAATACGTAAAAGACTAGTATTACACTTGTGCGCGTTGTAATGGCATAACAGCATAGTTCTCATATATTTGGGTATAGGATACTCATGCAAGTGTAATAGGAGGTTGTGTTTCACCGATGGTATGGGAAACAGCTTCGCTCTGGATAGACCCCCTCGGAATTCCATTGGTAATATGACTATGTGTCTATGGAAGTCCGAAATCAGGGTAGGTGTATTTGGTCTTAACCTAAGATTTGCACTGCTAATACTTGAGACAATCAATATACTTTGGTTGCGGTCGTCCAGGGCTTTAACAGGTTCTGTGTACGCCTATGCTGGTATATTGAGAATCGTAGTGTGTTGGGTGTGATGTTAAGACGGAAGTATCACTCCAGTAATAGTGGAGATGATGTCACGTAGGATACGGTACTGGTGCTCTTAAGTACTGCAGTCATCGGGATGATATGACTAGGTCATGTTCATCCGATTATAGAGACTAGTTACCAGACATCCGACATGTGCTTCTTACGGGGCAGACACAGTTCCAGCCCCAGGCCTAGCACGTGACATTCTGATACTGGATCGAAATACGCAATACTACGTATACTACGCCTGATACAGATCCTTTATTCCTGTAAGGATATTTCCGGAGATTTGGGTAGGCATGGAGATTTGCTAGAGGCCAACCTTGTCTTGTAAATTGGTAAAACGTAATAGCCGGTACTTACGTATTCGGATAGTCCGACGACCAAATTTACTGCCAACATATCTGGGGATCTCATGGGTCGCTTCCCAAAGATTCACCGATGACATATGACTCGCACTTTAATTAATATGGGATTAATTAGAAGAGAGAAAAAATTAATCTATGATTAATTTCGGAAATATTTTATCTAGGATAAAATATCTATTAAAGAGAGATAACGATTAATTTGGAATTAATCGGTAAATTAATATATTCGATATATTGAACGAAATTGGATTTCGACGCGGAATTAAAATTAGATTTTAATTCGGGCGAACGAGTTAATTTAGAATTAATTCATTAGCGACGTGAATAGTAATTATGCTAGGCATGATTATTTTATTAAATTAGATTTAATTACGTCGCAACGGAAAATTCCTGAATTTGGAATTAGCAAACCCGAGCCCGATATTATTTGCGAGCGCATTAGCATTTCGAATTCGAGTGCGGCACGCAAGTAAAAATCAAGCGTCAAATCATTAGTCGCATCAAACGTCAAATCGCTAGTCGTTTCAAGCGTCAAATCACTTGTCACTTTAAGTGATGTGACTTGACAACTTGATTAATTGAGTGATATGACAACATGTCACTTGATGGATATGACTTGATGTGAATAGTGATGTGAGTTGGTGAAGTAATTAATTGCTTTGATTGTTTGACTTTTAAAGCAAATTTTGGTATATGTTTAAAAAAAAGGAATTACCAAAATTACTTAACACATTTCATCTCTCTCTTTCCTCCATCTCTCCTCTTTTTTTTCTCTCTTCTCCCACACGCCCAATGGGTCGAAAAACTGCCCAAAACCGTGAGCAGTAAGGGATGAAGGTAATGATTTTTTTGGCAAAATCAAAGGTCCTAACACATTACGAAGTCATGCGAAGGTGATAGGGAAGTCTACCCATAAGCCAGGAATCGTTTGACGAAGCTTGGAGCTTGTTCGAGGAGATCAAAATCAGAAACTCAAGGAGCATGGACTGCTCACTGCCGTGAGCTTCATAGAGGGTAAAAATAATTTTTGTTCGACAAAGCGTTGCATTTAACATTTGAGAGAATAGAAATAATTGGAGAAACTATGGCTGAAAAAGAATAAACATGCATTTAACATTCACTCATCTATATTAAAATCATCAAAGAATTTTGGCATAAAATTAAACCTGATGCATGAACCATGAATAATGAATTAGAAACCTAAGAGAATTATTATGCCTCGGAAACCTATCATCCCACAAGTAAGTGCCGCCGTAGGGTAGGTCAAATACTCGCATGATAGATCGAGATAATCTCATTCAATTTAATATATGCGGGAATAACTCTTATTCCTATATTAAACAACTACCGTTTTATTGTTGGACAGTAATGACCCATAGCATCACTATTTGTACAGATCATGGTGTTGTTGTACAAATTAACTATGTGACAAAGAAGATTGCACTCTTATCATTTGTGATTAGAACACCTAGATGTATAAAAGATGAGAGGTCCTTATGATTTGTTCTTGGATTGAGAATGATATGAGACAGTATCAGCCCACGAAGGATAAATCATTAAATATCCCTAGTCAGAGATTATCGAGATTGGACATCGATAAATACGTAAAAGACTAGTATTACACTTGTGCGCGTTGTGAGGGCATAAAGACATAGTTCTCATATATTTGGGTATAGGATACTAATACAAGTGTAATAGAAGGTTTTGTTTCACCAATGGTATGGGAAACAACTTCGCTCTGGATAGACCCCCTCAGAATTCTATTGGTAGTATGAATATGTGTCTATGGAAGTCCGAAATCAGGGTGAAATCTGAAATCAGGGTAGGTGTATTTGGTCTTAGCATAAGACTTGCACCGCTAATACTTGCGATAATCAATATACTTTGGTTGCGGTCATCCAGGGCTTTAACAAGTTTTGTGTACGCCTATGCTGGGTATATTGAGAATTGTAGTGTGTTGGGTGTGATGTCAAGACGGAAGTATCACTCCAGTCATAGTGGAGATGATCACATAGGATACGGTACTGGTGCTCTTAAGTAATGCATTCATCGGGATGATATGACTAGGTCATATTCATCCGATTATAGTGACTAGTTACCAGACATCCGACATGTGTTTCGTACGGGGCGGACATAGTTCCAGCCCCAGGCCTAGTATGTGACATTCCGATACTGGATCGAAATACGCAATACTACGTACACTACGCCTGATACAGATCCTTTATTCCTGTCAGGATATTTCCGGAGAATTGGGTAGGCATGGAGCTTTGCTAGAGGCCAACCTTATCTTGTAAATCGGTAAAATATAGGACGAGGTACTTATGTATTCGGATAGTCTGATGACCGAATTTACTGCCAACATATCCGGGGATCTCATGGGTCGCTTCCTAAAGATTCACCGATGACGTATGACTCGTACTTTAATTAATCTGGGATTAATTAGAAGAGAGAGAAAATTAATCTATGATTAATTTCGAAATATTTTTTATCTAGGAAAAAATATCAATTAGAGAGAGATAACGATTAATTTGGAATTAATCGGTAAATTAATATATTCGATATATTGAACGAAATTAGATTTCGACGCTGAATTAAAATTAGATTTTAATTTGGGCGAACGAGTTAATTTAGAATTAATTCATTAGCGACGTGAATAGTAATTATGATAGGCATGATTATTTAATTAAATTAGATTTAATTACTTCGCAACGAAAAATTCGTTAATTTAGAATTAGTGAACCCGAGCCCAAGATTATTTGCGAACCCATTCGCATTTTGAATTCGAGTGCGGTACGCAAGTCAAAATCAAGCGTCAAATCATTAGTCACATCAAGCGTCAAATCACTAGTCGTTTCAAGTGTCAAATCACTTGTCACTTTGAGTGATGTTACTTGACAACTTGATTGATTGAGTGATATGATAATATGTCACTTGATGGATATGACTTGATGTGAATAGTGATGTGAGTTGTTGAAGTAATTAATTGCTTTAATTGTTTGACTTTTTAAAGAAAATTTTGGTATATGTTTTAAAAAAAAGAATTACCAAAATTACTTAACACATTTCATCTCTCTCTTTCCTCCATCTCTCCTCTCTTTCTCTCTCTCTCTCTCTCCCCACGCTCAAGGGGCTGAAAAACTGCCTAAAACTGTGAGTAGTAAGGGGATGAATGTGATGATTTTATGGCGAAATCAAAGTTTCTAGCACACTATGAAGTCATGCGAAGGTGATAGGGAAGTCTACCCATGAGCCGAGAATCGTTTGACGAAGCTTGGAGCTTGTTCGAGGAGCTCAAAATTAGAAACTCAAGGAGCATGGACTGCTCACTGCCGTGAGCTTCATGGAGGGAAAAAATAATTTTTGTTCGTCAAAGCGTCCCTCAACAGATCGATGTGAGTGTTCTGCAACTTCGTTGATACGTATTCACACTTATTTCATGCTTATTATTGATCTTAGGACTTAATAGAAACCAACAAGGCATCTAGAGCAAAGTTTGAACATGAAAAGTTTAGGGCTTAAATTTGGGTAATTTGTATTTGAGCATGATTTGAATGAATTGGATGTTGAGTATGCTTAATACATGTTTAATGAATATTGATTGGATCAATTTCATGAATTTGTGTTTGGAACATTTTTCCCCAAATTTAGTAGGCTTGGCCGAATGAGAAGTGCCCTATTTAGTCTTGGATTTTTGATTTTGGATGAGTTAGAATCATTCGGGATGATGATTTAATGTTGATTGTGGAATTAATTGGATTGAATTCGAATCGAACACAAATCCCCTCCCTTGGCCGAGACATATGTAGCATGTATATTGGGTTTGATTTTAATCAAAATGAGTTGGACATGTGATGATGTAAATGAGCATGATTAATTGTATAAATTAATGTTTTAGAAATGTTAATTTGGGTGATTAATCATGATATACACTTTAGGTTAATTAAATGTGAAATTGGATTTTTTGTGTTAATTAATTGGGCCTTAAAATTGTATTTAGGCTTTAATATTGTAAATGGGCTTATGGGCTTTGTTGTACAAAGTTAGGTTTAGGCTAAATTGATTGGATCCAATTAGGCCCAAAACCACTTCCGTAAAGCCCAAATGCAACTAATGGACCCTTATAGTTTAATTGGGCCTAAATTGATTTCTAGACTTATGAGGTTATTCCCGGATTGGATTTTGGTTATTTGGTTTGACCCGAGTTGACCAAAAGTCCACGCCTTAAGAAATAATTAAAAGCCCATTGGACTTTAATTGAATTGACGTTGGACGTTAATCGGGCTTCGAGACCCGTAACGATTAAATTTGGAATTGAAGTCGTATAGGTTCTTTAATAAAGTGTAGTATTTAATTTGGAATTAAATATCGAATTAGAATTAAATACATATTAAATTGGATTTAACGTTGTAGTTTAATTTAATTTGAGAATTCGTACTTTGATTACGTATTCGCAAAACGAGTTTGACTTGAGCAAAATCAAATCGTTGTTTGAACATTGGATGGTCACTAATTATCAGATTAATTAATTTGATTAGATTGATTGATAACATGCTTGTGTGAGTACATGGTGAGGTGCATGAATAAGTATATCGGATGGATATTAGAAGGGTGGGACAATTTTAGAAATTGTTGTAATAAATTTGATTTATTAATTGGACCTGCGTGTCCAGCCTTATCACCTTCTTATTCTTTGTATTCTCTTCTCACCTATTCCCCTCAATGTAAATGAGGTTTCTTTAGAAGTGTAGTGTAACGGGTAGAAGTAAATACATGTGCTAGTTGGAGAGAGAAAGAGAGAGATTTGATATAGGATCAATGTGTAAAATATCCATCCGCATGTCATTATTATTTTTCATATGCACTTTATTATGTGTTTAGAATGCATGTTTAAGGGTGTATGATGATGAGACCTTAACAAGATAATAAATTAGTTGCCAATTTGCATGCGAAAAACCCTCGTAAAATATTAAGCATTTTTCCTTCCATTGAGTGATTTTCACTCAAGATCCGAGACTGGCATTGGCTTGCTGGCCAAAGTCAAGGCATTTGTCCGTCGAGGATGTGTTTGAATCACGAAGGCTTTGTTTCATATTGGTGTCTTGTCCAAGTTGTGGCTTGTTGGCCAAAGTCAATACCACTTCTTGTCTATCGACATTGATTACGAAGCTTTCCATGGTCAATGGGTCGCGCTTAACTGGGATCACTAAGTTTGTTTTGCCAAAGCCAAGGCTTAGTTGATTCAGATGAAAAAGGTTAGGTAATACATTGGATGTATTGGCATATATAAGATATATGTTTCAGACTTGGATGGCCCCCTATCGGGTCTAGGAATTGGATTGGATCCAATTGATCTTAGAGATCTACCTAGTTAATTATCATACAATTTGTTGGCCAAAGTCAAGATTGTGTGATATTTAACGGGATCCTAGCCCACTAGGAAACATGGTTTCCCGAGTACTCAACTGAGGGTTAGAGGCTGGCCGAAAAATAGTGGGAGGCAAGAATTGAATTTGCAATATTCGTTTAATTACTTGCCATACGCGCTCAATCACAATATCATTCGTCAAAAAATTAAATGTTAGTTGGACTAATATTTAAATCGTTGTTTTAATAAAACAGTTGGACTGTATTCAAACTATTCATTTATAGTTGATTTTATAATTGGATTATAGTAATCAATATAATTGATATTAATCTATTAAATTATACTTGATTAAATAGTTGGACTATTGTAATCATTATAATATAGATAGTACCTAAATCGTTGATTAAATAGTTGGACTATTAGAATCAAGATGTAATTGAAAGATTGACATTTAAAACATAATCCTAGGGAAAATGTATTTAAATGATATAATTTTCAAATTGGGAATAAATTTCAGGATGGTCCTGGAAAAATAATAAGTTACTTTATTTGATAAAATAACATATTAGGCCTAAGCCCGGAGTTAAGCAAATAGTCGAGCATAATCTTTGGAAGATTTATGTAATGACAACTTTAGTGTTTAATCCATTAAGCTTGTCGTAGTAGACTCATTGATTTCTTTGTCAAAACAAAGGATTAGATCCTTAAGTATGATATTGAAATTGAAGGATCTTCATAAATCTATTTTAGATTTAAGAAGTACTAAATTTCAATAAATGACTCTTGGAGAGTTAATGACTATTCTCAAGGAGATAAAGTCAAAGTTTGCAATTAGGTAAGTAGCGCAAGGCGCACATTACTTCGATATTCTACATGGCCACGCTTGGCCAAAGGCTATTGGAATGTTGAAAAGGGCAAAGGCAAAATCATTATAATCTTCTGGGAAGATAAAAGACATATCCTAAAATGTCTGCTTAAATTGTGGCAAACGGGATCGCATAAGCGTGACTACCGTTTGCACAAAGAAGACATGAAGGAATTGAAGATGAGCAAGGCTCCGACTTCAAATATGTTGGTCAACATTATGTTCACTACTAATATTAAAATTAGATTTTAAATACTTAGTGTGGTACATAAATACGTATTGATGTTCAGAATCTGTTATAAACAGGATACTGACTTCAATTGAGATTAATCTGCGGATTGGAAACGGATTAAAGTCACTTTTTAATCGTAGATACCTAACTTTAGGAACTACCTCGGGTGTGTACCTAAATTTATAAACTGTTATAATGTAACTAGTTTGACTAGAAACATTATCTCTATATCAGTGTTTTACCCGCTGCGGGTGAACCTTTATATTCTAAGACACTAAAGTGTTTCATTATATAAAGATGATATTGAGATAAACATATTGGATGTGAATAACAGTATTTATATTTTGAATATAAATAAATCTTAAACGTATAACATGACAAACAAATAGCTCAAACTGATTTGATCAGATGAAACTTACTTGTGGCATTGTTGTCTGGGACACAATGAAACAAGACTCGTATATCCACACCATTGAAGAGTGGGTACTAGGACTGATTTGATTCTATTCAAATAAAGTCTACGAATCTAGTTTATTGGGCAAAGTCCCTAAAATACCTTTACTTGGTAAAAGTGAAATAACACAGATTTGTTAGCCCTAGTTCATAGTGAAGTAAGTGGGCCTATGTCTAGCTATGCTAGATGTAGATATGATTTTCGTGACCTATACGGTTGTGGCATCACGTTATGGTTATGTGTTCTTTTGAAGAACACAAATCAGAAACTTTTACATTTTCGACACGAAATAGACAAACAGATCGGCTATAGTATTAAAGCGTCACGGTAAGACCGTAATGGAAAATACTTAAGCAATAAGTTTCTAATATACTTGAAAGAGTATAGTATTCTTTCAATAAGGACTCCTCCCGAAACACGTCAATTTGACGATGTGTCCGTACTCAGTAACCGAATTTTATTAGACATGATAAGGTTAATCATGAGTCGCTTTGAGCTACTATTTCCTTCAACGGATAAGCATAAACAGTGCAGAACTTATTTTGAATAAGGTTCCATAATAATTTGTTTGACAGATTACATATTAGATTAAACGGGAAAGAAACTAGGTTTCTCAATCCTGATAATTTGGGTACGCTGAGCATATGTTTGGATGATACCAAAGTAAAACCCAAATTAGATTAGTGCCAATTGTAGGTTATCCTAGGGATACCATAAGTATTGTACTTATACATCTCACTAGAGAACAATTAGATTGTTGCTTGCCATGTGGTTTTCCTAAAAGGAATACCGAAATGCAGTGGTAAGTGGGAGGATAGTAAAACTCGATGAAAATCGGAGTAATACTATTCCAGGCATCTAATCCTAATGGAACACAAACAGTTCATCAAGGATGAGTATTACCAATAATCTTCGAATATACAAGAACCGTATGTCGGAGAGAGTCCGAAAACAACCTTGGGTATGGGTTTCTGATCTCACCTCATAAAGATGTCTATCTTATTGAGGTATACCAACTGACTACGTATAAGGAATTGATGCAAGGTATCGACTCCCTATTATGGCAAAGTGCCACATGAATCCAAAATGGATTCCATGTATATCAACTATGTTTAGACATTAGTTGTTGTACTGCAAGTCATTGTACCTACTGGTGCTATATAAGTCTTCAAGGAAGACATACATGGATGGCAACATACCAAAGTATAAAGCTAGGCTTTTAGCGGAAAGATATCGTTATCAACATTATGTTGATTATGATTCAAACTTTTACCTGTTGCCACGGTAAATCCATTTGGATAATGCTTGCTAAAGCTGCATGTTTCATTTATGAAATATGAAGCTTAACGGAATTCGATTTCCCGAAAAGGAAACCTTTTAGAGGATATTTATAACATCCTGTCGGTTTTATCTTACCAAACTAGCAAGCAAGGTTTGCAAGTTATTCGATCCATGTTGGATTGAAGCAAGCATAAGTTCTTGGAATTGTCATTTTGATATAATCATAATGGTGTATGATTTAATTCAAACAAAATATTTCTTGTGTATATAAGGAGATTAGTGGGAGCGCACTGATAGTGGTTTTCCTATATATAATGATAATATGTCATTTCTTAGAAATGATATTCCCATATAACAATCAGTGAAAGCTAGGCTTTCGAGAAAACTCTCTGAGAAACTCGTACATTGAAAAATGTACATGACCTGGTGTCTCATACGCTTTGAGCATATGGATTCACAAACAGGCCAATCCAAGTGATAGTCACTGGATTGAAGTTAAGAACATACTTAGTATCTTAGAGAACTAAGGGTGTTGTCTTAATCTGTAGAGAAGGAGAACTTGGAGTGACTGGGATCACTACTATAAGTTTCCTAAACCGATAAAACGACTATAAGTCATAAACGGTACTATACAGTTTGAATAACGGTACCGTGAGCTGGAAATCTTCCAAGCAAGATATTGTTACCGAATAAACAATAAATACGGGTAATTGCTGCAGCTGAGGCAGCAATAGAAGCCATCTGGGTCAATAACAAATCTAATTAGATTAGATATAATTCTGTTAGCAACTAAGCTAGGCTACAGAACAGGCTTAAGAATTAACGGTCTAATCACAGATCCAGATATATACTTCGATAGTCATCTGATTCGTTCGGATCATACATCGTGGCGATGTGATGATCGAATAAATCGCATCAGATGATAAATGCAAATCCGCTGACGAAAGCATTTCCTCAACAGTTTGAGCCAACCGTATATAGTTCGGGTGAAAGACACTCGAGTGACTGGCTATAGGCCAAGTGGGAGATTGTTGGACAGTAATGACCCATAGCGTCACTATTTGTACAGATCATGGTATTGTTGTACAAATTAACTATGTGACAAAGGAGATTTCATTTGTGATTAGATCACCTAGATGTATAAATGAAGAGAGGTCCTTATGATTTGTTCCTGGATTGAGAATGATATGAGACAGTAACAGTCCACGAAGGATAAATCATTAAATATCCATAGTCAAAGTATTCGAGATTGGACATCGATAAATACGTAAAAGACTAGTATTACACTTGTGCGCGTTGTAATGGCATAACAGCATAGTTCTCATATATTTGGGTATAGAGGACTCATGCAAGTGTAATAGGAGGTTGTGTTTCACCGATGGTATGGGAAACAGCTTCGCTCTGGATAGACCCCCTCGGAATTCCATTGGTAATATGACTATGTGTCTATGGAAGTCCGAAATCAGGGTAGGTGTATTTGGTCTTAACCTAAGATTTGCACTGCTAATACTTGAGACAATCAATATACTTTGGTTGCGGTCGTCCAGGGCTTTAACAGGTTCTGTGTACGCCTATGCTGGTATATTGAGAATCGTAGTGTGTTGGGTGTGATGTTAAGACGGAAGTATCACTCCAGTCATAGTGGAGATGATGTCACGTAGGATACGGTACTGGTGCTCTTAAGTACTGCAGTCATCGGGATGATATGACTAGGTCATGTTCATCCGATTATAGAGACTAGTTACCAGACATCCGACATGTGCTTCTTACGGGGCAGACACAGTTCCAGCCCCAGGCCTAGCACGTGACATTCTGATACTGGATCGAAATACGCAATACTACGTATACTACGCCTGATACAGATCCTTTTTCCTGTAAGGATATTTCCGGAGATTTGGGTAGGCATGGAGATTTGCTAGAGGCCAACCTTGTCTTGTAAATTGGTAAAACGTAATAGCCGGTACTTACGTATTCGGATAGTCCGACGACCAAATTTACTGCCAACATATCTGGGGATCTCATGGGTCGCTTCCCAAGATTCACCGATGACATATGACTCGCACTTTAATTAATATGGGATTAATTAAAGAGAGAAAAAATTAATCTATGATTAATTTCGGAAATATTTTATCTAGGATAAAATATCAATTAAAGAGAGATAACGATTAATTTGGAATTAATCGGTAAATTAATATATTCGATATATTGAACGAAATTGGATTTCGACGCCGACGAATAAAATTAGATTTTAATTCGGGCGAACGAGTTAATTTAGAATTAATTCATTAGCGACGTGAATAGTAATTATGCTACGCATGATTATTTTTTAATTAGATTTAATTACGTCGCAACGGAAAATTCCTGAATTTGGAATTAGCGAACCCGAGCCCGATATTATTTGCGAGCGCATTAGCATTTCGAATTCGAGTGCGGCACGCAAGTAAAAATCAAGTGTCAAATCATTAGTCGCATCAAACGTCAAATTGTTAGTCGTTTCAAGCGTCAAATCACTTGTCACTTTAAGTGATGTGACTTGACAACTTGATTAATTGAGTGATATGACAACAGTCACTTGATGGATATGACTTGATGTGAATAGTGATGTGAGTTGTTGAAGTAATTAATTGCTTTGATTGTTTGACTTTTAAAGCAAATTTTGGTATATTTTTAAAAAAAAAGGAATTACCCAAATTACTTAACACATTTCATCTCTCTCTTTCCTCCATCTCTCCTCTCTTTTTTCTCTCTTCTCCCACACCCCAATGGGTCGAAAAACTGCCCAAAACCGTGAGCAGTAAGGGATGAAGGTAATGATTTTTTTGGCAAAATCAAAGGTCCTAACACATACGAAGTCATGCGAAGGTGATAGGGAAGTCTACCCATAAGCCAGGAATCGTTTTGACGAAGCTTCGAGCTTGTTCGAGGAGATCAAAATCAAAACTCAAGGAGCATGGACTGCTCACTGCCGTGAGCTTCATAGAGGGTAAAAATAATTTTTGTTCGACAAAGCGTTGCTCAACCGATCGATGTGAGTATTCCGTAACTTCGTTGATACGTATTCACACTTATTTCATGCTTATTATTGATCTTGGGACCTTAATAGAACCAACATTTATTTGATCAAGGAATTTTATTAACATTTAATTATTCCTTTGTGAGTGTAACCCGTCGTTTTGAGATTCTTGGACTTAACGAGTGAAGTGCCTCCGTATGGAAGGACAGTTCACAAGATACATCTAGAAACCCTATCCTCTCGGAACCCAAACTTGATATTGACCCAAAATGGACACCATCCGTAGGGGGACGAAAATAAAGCCGTCTCGAGTCGTCTTTTGAAATTGGACTAAAAACAGAGATCTCGGGATATATTGTCGTATATCCCTCTCCTACTCACTATTTTAAATATTAAGGTTTCTATCTAAAATATCTTATATTTTATTTTAACTGGTGTGGATAAACTTATGGCGACTAAATCATAATTATTATTTACACTAGTTTGTCATAAGTGAGCTAATCAATTTTAACTATTAAAATTGTGTCACTAATATTTCATTAGTCTCTACCAACAGATATACTCCATTAAACTAATTTAATTAGAGTGGTATAAGTGAGCTATTACATTTTAACTTTTAAAATACTAGACACTTAAAAGTTTAAAATTCATCGAATTCTAAATGGTCAAAATTTTAATTAAACATTTTAATAAATCTTGGTGCGTCATAAAATCCAATGGTACGTGGAATTGTATCCCGAGTGCATACCATATTTCCGTCCATTCGAAATCGGCTATGGAATTTATGTATGGGTTTCCATCCTATAAACCAATGGAATTTATTATGCACAAATTAATCCAATATATAAGAATTCAAATTCTAAACCATTAATCCAACTAATCTAATTAATTGATTTACATGCATATCATATTCTAATTTAAACATTTTAAATTGCATAAAATCATAATTTTATGTCTATAATGATAATGCATCTATGACATGTTATTGCATGAAAAATACATAAGTGGGCACCCTAAGCTATATGACATGTTATTCAAACAATTCGAAATAAACATACATACAACATAAAAAAATATTTTACATTGATCGGGCTCTTATTTTTCCTATACTAATCTAATTAGTACATAAGATTCACCAATGCATCCCATGGTCTTCAAATCCCGCTCCAAAGTGGTGTTGGCTCCTTTTGCGTCTTCGGCGCTCCATATTACAAAAATTGAAATTTTACATTTAAAAATAAAATTACAACAAATGTAAAGAATGGCCTCATGGCCTTACAACCCAAAAACAAAACCAACTACAGAAATTAGAGTCGGAAAAATTTACGACCAATGCAAAATTCATTCATCACATGAAATAATAAAAACATTCATCTAAACATGCATATCATATTTATAACTCATATAAATATATTAAAAACAGAAACTTTAAATGAAAAAGTGAAGGGTTAAGAACACTTTTCAATCTCGCTCTTGATGCCAATTGTAGGAAACGCTTTCCTCGTGCAGTAGAAGCAATAAGGCACTCGGATCGTCCTTGAAAAATTTTTCTACTTCGCCCTTCCTTTGGCCGAATGTAACCAGTGGGTATACTGAAATTTTTCTTCTGTTCGGACAAGATTTCAGCCCCGAAATGCCCCCAAACAGCCCCCCCAAACTGCAGTGAATTAATTGAATGTTTTACACCCGCTACACAACCGAACTGCACATAAATCAGTCCACTATTTGCGTGAACTGCTAGAGTGTCTGATTTTTAACTCCAAAAACCAATCTCAACTCAGCCCCAAAAAACCACAAAAGTGTTTCCCAAAAACTCGAATTAAAACTAAACAAATCGAGTCCCAAAACAAGCACCAAAGGTGCGACAATGAGGTGAAATAATACCTCACTACCGTGACCTTTAAGAATAGAGGAAGAGGATGATTTGTTCGTCACCACAAGTCTTCCATGCTATGTATTTTTACCAACGGGGAGTAGTGTGGGCTACACTCAGAAAACAAACCCCTAAACGATTTAGAGATTCAATCACACTCTTGATTTTGTTTTTATTCTTCTTGTTCTTCAATGGTGTTTCTAAACTTTTGAAAGAGTATAGAAGAGGAAGAAGATGCCTAAGGTTGCTAGAATAAGAGAGAGAGCTAAAGAAAAATCATATTTTTCTTTTTATACTTAGGGTTTATTGTTTCCAAAAACAAACAAATCCTTAGCCTCCCCCTTCTCTATTTTTCGGCCATGACAAGGAAATATTTAATTTTGTAATAACAAATTTTCAATTACCATTATTGAAAAGATGTTACAACATTAAATAAGCAATTAACTAATTTTAAAGTCATAACTTCCAAATTAATGTCAAGGATTATTTGTTTCCAAAAACAAACGAATCTTTTCCCCTTTCCTTATCAAAAAATCGGCCATGGCATATATTCTTTCATTAATTTTGTAACAATTATATTAGCTTTCCATAAAGCCAAAGATGTTACAAAATCAAAAAGGTTTAATGCCATTATGGATTTGTAACTTCCAAAATATATCAAGTGTTTCCAAAACCTTTTAATTTGGAAATTACAACTTTAGCCATCATTAAATTATATCATATATAATTTAATTATTAACAATAAATAATTATCATATAATCATTATATTAATCATATATTAACTTTTAATATATAGTTCCAAGTGTGACTTAATTAATATTATCAATCATATTAATAATATTATTCTTTTGTGAGTATATAATTGGACTATCCAATTATAATAAATCCGCTATAGTGAATCGAGCTAGTACGGGGATGAAATGGACCTACGGTTCCGAGCTCCAATATTCTCAAAATATTAATTAAGCTCTTAATTAAATATTCCGAATTATTAACTCCGGGTTATTCCACTAAAAACCCGAAGTTGCACTCTCGTTGCCGTAAATGAAATATTAAGCTGAACCAAGTCGGTGTCCACCGATATAGTCATTACATATGAACTGACCTTTCACGAGTATCTCGTAATTAGAGCCGGGTCATAATCTTCGTTATACCCCTCTAATCATTTTTACCTTAAGTACCATTGATTCTCTAATGAACGATTTATTCATAACTATTATGAATATTAATCTTTCTATTCATAATAGAAATACTTGAGCGCTCAAATCATTCAAGTACCTAATCAACCCTTAAGAAAGATAGTCATCTACTTCTCGCAAGAAGGAGTGAACTCCATGTATATGTAAAACGTTCCCAGCTACAAAACAAACTGTGCCTCCATAGTATGTAGCTATTGGTCGGGACTGCTACACCAACCTCACCTTTGTAAATCAAAGGACACAGCCTGTCATGCAGGAGTTCGTAGTACACTCAGGATTAAGATCAATCTATATATGACCATCAAGTAGATTAAAATGACTTTTTTTGCTTAACAGATATTATAAGAATGTCATTTCTATCTGGGTCCAGTCCTATATGAGCATCATACAAGGTGCCTCCATTCTCATGTCTCTACATGGACGATCCGGATCAAGATCGCCATACAAATATAGAATGGACCGCAACTATAGATAAACCACAAACAAAGTACCCGCTTTATTTGCTCTCTATGGACTAATTAAGATTACTAGCTTCAGACTTAAATCCTCTTGTGTATGACACTTATACACTAAGTCTGAAGGTACATAAGTAATCTAGGGTATTTAAGATGAAATATAATATGCGAAAATTAAACAAACAATTTGATAAATGAATAATGCATCTTTTAATTTCAAAAAATACATAAAACCATTTACATCACATGTAGCTCTAGGGCATACATTCCAACACAGCGTCGCCGATTTCTATGTCCTACAGTCTGGCGACTCCACTAGGGATAGAGAATTGGCCCCGAAATAATGTCTTGTAATGATTATGATTTGTGCTTTAGTTAACCGTGTCTATATTTTCGAGCTAGGTAATGGTTTGGTGTCTTCCATCATTCACTACCTTTCTATAAGGAAAAGCTGTGAATGTACCTAGATAATCATGTACTCGTAGCTTATTATGATGGACTACTTTTAGGACTCATTGTTTATTCCTGTCACGAAGCGATAAGAGCCTAAGAGGGTTGGGTATTTAAGAGAGTTCGCTCCACCCTCCCTCTGGGGAATCTATAACGGGAAATCCATTTGACAGTCAGTCACGCACCTTAACTCGTTGGCACGTACCGTAAGGTATAAAAAAAGTGCGCTCACTTGGTCGCTTGAACCCTTGAGTAGAGAGTCCTAGTTGTGGGCAATCCTTTGTCAACGAGAGCCTTTGTCCGCGCTCATGTAAACCCACATGAGAACCTTAGTTGTAGAACTAATAGAAATTATTTATTTTGTGTTTATGTTTTGGACCGTCGTTATTTGGATCCATTTGGAACTTTTGTCAAAAAATGTGAACTTGTTGGGCCATTTTATATATGGGCCTCTTATCATTTGAAGTTGTTTAGCCATTTTATTGCAAAGTGTAAACCTATTGGGCCTTTTTAACTATGACAAGTTTGCGCCACGCAATAATGTGATTGAACTCTTTAGAATGATAATGGGCCAATTAGTATAGAATATTTATGAATTTATGCATTACATGCATTACACGCATACACACTGACACACGATCTTAAAAGACACCATAGATTCCCGTTGGGTTAGGGAAGAGGGGAGACTAATCAAAAGGCCATCAGTAAGCATGAGTGAATCCGTCAACGAGGGGTCTCGAATAGATCAGATTGAAGCTAATCTCACCAAAATGACTGAACAACTGTAAGCTTTGACTGTCGTTATGTCTAATATGGTTGTGCCCCGCGATGCAGGAGGATCTGAAAATGAGAGGCATGAAAGCCCTCCAAGTGGATTGAATGAGGATGCTCATGTGTTTGATGATGATATGGCCGAATATACCGAAGGGAGAATTACCAGATCTCAGGCCGAAATGCAGAAACTCCGTGATCAAATGGAGTTAGTTGCCCCTAAACTAAAGGGGAAGCATGAGGATTTATGGGATTTTGATGCAATGACCTTCGAGGAACAGCTGCCAACTCAGTTTAAAATGCCCGACATTGCCAAACTTAATGGAAATGGGGACCCGAGGGTCCATCTCCGGTAGTATATCTCGGTAATGAGCTTAGTGGGCCTATAACAGCACCAAGTCCAAAAGATGTTTGGGATGTCACTCGAGGGGGCACCTGTAGTGTGGTATCACAGCCTTGAGAAGAAGGTTAATGAGGATTGGAAGGAACTGGCTGATGCCTTCTTAAAGCAGTATGTTACCGATTTGGAGATCGACTTATCGCTTCGCGACTTGGAGAATATCAAGTAGAAGCCAGAGGAAAGCTTTAAGGAATACGTGGATCGCTGGAGATGCCAGCTTTTGAAGATGTAGACTCAGCCATCAGAGAATGACTAGATTAAGATGATTATCAAGGGTACTAAGCCCTCAATTTATGGTAATCTGAGGAGGATGACATCAATGATTGTGGATTTTTGACAGTTGAGGGAAACGGTCATGGATATTGAAGAGGAGGAAGTCGAGAATCGGAAGTTTTACAGTCTGAATAGGAGAACTGTTGGAGGGCCCTCGGGCGCTAAGCATGTTACTGCGGAGGTTGCTGCCATTAAGAATCGACGTTTTTCCAACTTGGGGAGACCCTTGTCCAAAGTACTTGAGAAGTTGACCCGGTAAGGACTCTTGAAACCTTTTGAGACTAGACCACTACCCAATCCTCCACCGCCAAACCTTAACATGAACCGTTATTATCACTTCCACCAAACCATGGCCATGACACCGATTACTGTACCCGCCTGAGACACGAGATCCAAGACCTTATAGACTCCCGAAAAATCCCTGATCCTGAGAAAGAACAACCAAATACACACCGCAACCTCTTGCCTAACTGTCACTCTGTCCCACTACCTACCTATATGATCAACTCTGGCCTACCAGAAGACATTGTCCTCCGAACCTTTGACCACCAAGCCTTTTGCCAGGGTATTTGGGATAGCAACAGTGAGGATGAGATAGAACAGGAGAAGAGTTTATGGGAGGATATCTCGAGTAGTGACGAAGAAGAGGTGAAGGGGATGACCCGAAGTGGGTGCTTTTATAGTGATACTGCAGAAAAGGGGAAGAAAGTGTTGACAGAAGGCCGAGAGGTGGCCGAGAATACGGAGAATGCTGAGGGAGACGTAGTGCTGTGGCAACTGAAGAAGACCCGAGCACATCTGAGTATCTGGGAGTTATTGTATGCATCCGAAGAGCACATGCGAGCTATGGAAGAGGCCTTAAGTAAGATAGTAGTGCCCGAGGATGCTAATCCCGCAATGTTTATCGGATTACTGTAGAAGGAAGCTCTGTAAATAACCTTTTCTAAGGAAGAACTCCAGGCTGAGAGGAGAAACCACAATAGGTCTTTGTTCATCTGAGCTGAAGTGAGGGGCAAAAAGACATCTTGAGTGATGGTGGATAATGGCACATCCATCAATGTGTGCCCGTTGAAGATTTTAGCGAGGCTGGGTATGAAGCCGATGGATCTGAGTCCCTATGATATGACTATTAAGGCTTATGATAATAGCAAGAGGGGAGTTGAAGGTACCTTTGCCGCAGTAGTCAAGGTTGGACCGATTGAGGACGATGTCGAGTTCACAGTACTGGATATCCCGGCTATTTTTGCCTTGATGTTGGGAAGGCCGTGGTTTCATAAGCTTGGGGCGTGCCCTCCACTCTACATTAGATGATTAAATTACCATATATAGGAGAGATTGTCACCATCCGAGCTGAGGTAGACAATGATGTAGCCGCTTTGGAAATACAACCTTTCACGAGGTTCCAAGTGCCGGCAACTTTTGAGGAGTGGGTAGATCTTAGGGTGGCTAGGATCATGGAAAAAATGAAATTTGATCCTGGCCAAGGCTCAGCATTGCCAAACTTTAAAGGGCAGACTACTCGGAGGGGATTGGGATACCAGTCTGATGAGGATAAGCCAAAGGATAAGAAGAAATGGCTGAAGTTAATGGAGTGTTTTGTAAAGGCTTTGGGGTATCAAGGAGAGCCCGAACCAGTAGAAGTTAACGGGATTATGGTGCCCGGATTTGAGATCTTCCAAGATATGCTGGGTGAGAAGCCGCTGATAGAGGAAGTTATAAAGAAAAAATAAGAGAAATGGGAAGAAGAATTGATGAAATTGGAGAGCCTGACTCTCGAGGAGGGTAAGGAGCCTGAGAAGAAACCGGTTGCGGAAGATGAAGTGTCTGTAGAAGAGGAAGACATTTATCTTCCTGATTTATTTGAGTGTACTCCCGCATTTATTAGCAATAAAGACAATCATTTTGCTTATTTTCCTGAGTCTCCTCCTCTTAACTTGCATGACTTAAGCATATTTGATATCAACTCCACTAAAAAAAATACATTCAACCTTGGTATGCCTGAAAGCCCCAAGGAAGTCTTAATTGCGAGTGATGTTACCACCGATGAGCGGAAGAGTTTAGAAGAGATATTGGTCAAATATGCTAAGCTATTTTCTTGGTCCTACGAGGACATGCCTGGAGTAGATAGAAGCATTGCTCAGCATACGATACCGACTTATCCAAACATGAGGCCGGTAAAGCAGAATTTTTGGAGGATGAGACCTGAATGGGCTGAGAAGGTCAGAGAAAAAGTTAAGAAGAAAATAGATGTGGGGTTCCTCGAATTGGTAAAATACCCTGAGTGGTTGGCAAATATTGTGCCAGTACCGAAGAAAGATGGAAAATTCAGAATGTGCGTGGACTACAGAGACCTCAACAAAGCTTGTTCTAAGGATGACTTTCCTTTGCCGTGTATAGATGTACTTGTTGATAGTGCGGCTTTGTCTGCTGTATACTCATTCGTGGATGGGTTCTCGGGATACAATCAGGTTCTTATGGCTGAAAAAGATAAGCATAAGACCACATTTTTCACAGAATGAGGAACCTATTGCTACAAGGTGATGCCGTTTGGGCTTAAGAATGCCGGAGCCACTTATCAGCGGATGGCCACTACTTTATTTCATGACCTAATGTATAAGGAGATTGAGGTGTATGTGGAAGATATGATGGTCAAATCAGAGACGAGAGATGGGCATATAGAAGCATTGGAGAAGTCTTTGAACGAGTCGACAAGTACAACCTGCGGTTGAATCCCAAGAAGTGTGTGTTCGGAGTAACATCAAGGAAGTTGCTTTGCCATAGAGTAGGAATGGGAGGAATAGAAGTTGATCATGAAAAGATCAAAGCTATTACTCAGATGCCAGCATCGAAGATGGAAAAAGAAGTCAGAGCATTCCTTGGGAAAATCCAGTACATCAGTCGGTTCATTGCCAAGTTGACGTCAATGTGTGAGCCTATCTTCAAACTATTGAGGAAAGACCAGCTGGTGAAGTGGAATGAACAGTGTCATGAAGAATTTGACAAAATCCAAGAATATTTGGTTAAACCTCTGGTTTTGAAACCTCCGAGACAGGGTAGACCTTTGGTACTTTATTTGGCTATTGAACCCGAAGTATTGGGGTGATGATTGTAAAAGCAGATGAGACAGGAGTAGAGCATGTTGCCTACTACCTTAGTAAGAAATGGCTTCTGTACGAAGCCCGCTATCAGGAAGTGGAGAAGATTTATCTTACAGTAGTATGGGCGTCCAGGAAATTGTGCCATTACTTCCAATCCTACAAGATCTAAGTGGTAGCAAAGGAGAATCCTTTAAAGTACCTGCATTCGGTGTCGTTGCTAGTTGGAAAGTTGGGCAGATGGTTAGTGATGTTGACAGAATTTGATATTGAGTATCTCACTTCTAAGGTGATCAAAGGACGAGCCGTGGCAGAGTTCCTGGCATTACAACCTGTTGAAGGGGATCAATACAAGTTTGAGTTCCCCGACGAGGAAATCCAAGCCATAGCAGTCCAAGGTTGGAAGATGTATTTCGACGGAGTAGTGAACTGTAAATGAGCTGGAATTGGGATCTTAATAGTAACTCCCGAGGGAGAAATCCTACATATGGCCAAGAGGTTGACGTTCGGAGTGACAAACATCACGACCGAGTATGAAGCATGTGCATTCGGGTTGACTGCATTGATAGCCTTGAGAGCAAAGAATGTCAAAGTTTACGGAGACTCAATGTTGGTGATCCGACAGATGCAAGGAGAATGGGAGTTAAAAGAATAACAGTTGAGGTCTTACTTGTTTTTTCACAGAAATCTGGCACAGGCTATCCCTGACTGTAAATTCCAGCACTTGCCACGAGAAGAGAATCAGATGGCAGATACATAGGCAACACTAGCCGCAACTTGGGAAAATCCGGAGAAATTGGTAATGAGACCACTTGTGTTGACGATGGCAAACAGACCAGTTTATGAGATAGAGAGAATATTGGAAGTAGAGGTCAACGACGAGAAATCTTGGTAACATGATATTCAGAGGTATCTGGATCATAGGGAACTCCCGGAAGAAGCGAACAGAAAGGATGGAATAGCCGTTCAGAAGTTGGCTTCTCAGTATTTGCATTTGAAAGGAGAATTGAACAAGAGGCAAGCCAATGGTATTCAGTTGAAGTGTTTGAGAAATGAAGAAGCTCAGAAGATAATGGAAGAAGTTCATGGCGGTGTATGTGGTCCGCATATGAACGGGTTGAATTTGTCTCGTAAGATTGTGAGACAAGGCTTTTACTAGTCGACAATGGAAGTTAACTGCGCGAAGTTGGTAAAGCACTGCCATGATTGTCAAGCACACGGTAATTTGAATCATTTGTCACATACAAGTTACACGGGCTGTCAGAGCCGTGGCATTTCTCAGCATGGGGAATTGATATGATCGGAGAGATTCGACCAAATACGTCGAATGGACATCGCTTCATTGTATTGGCGGTAGATTACTTCTCAAAGTGAGTAGAAGCCGAGTCATTATGCAATGTTACGGCGAAGCAGATGGCCAAGTTCATAGCTCGGAGTCTCATATGTCGATATGGTATGCCGCATCATGTGGTTACAAACAATGGGGTTCAGTTCCAAGGAGAAATAAAGGCAATGTTGCAGAGATACGGGATAGGACACCATAAGTCGTCACCTTACAGGCCGCAGGCTAATGGGGCAGTCGAGGCAGCCAACAAGACGATAAAGATGATATTAGCCAAAATGACCGGGAACTACAAAGATTGGGCTAATAAGCTATCGTATGCCTTGTGGGGGTACAGAACGTCTATGAGGAATGTAATAGGAGCCACACCTTATTCCTTGGTCTATGGAATGGAAGTCTTACTGCCAGTAGAAATTGAGATACAGTCCATGCGGGTATTAGCAGAAACAGAATTACCTGAGCGAGAATGGGCTTCGCAGAGGTTTGAACAATTGGCATTGATGGATGAGAAGTGGATGAAATCCTTACATCACATGCAGATATACCAGAAGAGGCTAGCTCGATCATTCAATAAGAAGATGCGTCCTACCAGGATCAGAAAGGGTGATCTAGTGCTTAAAGCCGAGAGGAAAGTTCAGATCAAACTGGGAGGGACCCTACATCGTCCAGTAAATGATGGGAAATGAGGCAGTGAGACTGTCCGACTTGGAAAGGAATGAGTTCACCGAGCTGATTAATGTTGACATATTGAAGCTGTAATATGCCTGAGAGGGAAAAGACTGAGTAGTCACAAGCAAAAGACCTGACCGAACGGAATGGGAAACTCATCCATGCATGCATACATACACGTAACGTATTTTTCATTTTTTTTTTGTGTGTTTGTTCTATTTTGTATTCACATATTTTCAGAGATGAAAAAAAGAAGAAGAAAGCGGCAAAGGCAAGCCAATCAGAAGTAGCAACAGTACTGTCAGTTTCATAAATAAATCAGTATTATTTTCGGGGGTGAGTCCCACGGTTGGGGCCTATATCAGTCAGTTTCGGGGATGAGTCCCAGGGTTGAGGCCCATATCAGCATGAGATTTGGGAATGGATCCCAAGGGGCGAAGCCCACATTATCATCAGTAGAAAGGAAGAATTTTGTGGAGTGAGTGAAAAAAAAAGAAGGGGAGAGAAGGAGAAGTCTTTGATAGTTAGGCATATCTCCGGTGATGTCATTGTTTGCTGCAAGAAGAAGCCTTAAAAATAAGATG
The DNA here is from genome assembly GCA_019454045.1 of Zanthoxylum bungeanum. Classification (NCBI taxonomy): domain Eukaryota; kingdom Viridiplantae; phylum Streptophyta; class Magnoliopsida; order Sapindales; family Rutaceae; genus Zanthoxylum; species Zanthoxylum bungeanum. The sequence continues at coordinate 28,351 of SKCR01050719.1, read as the reverse complement.
GATCTGTGAATGATCATTTGCTTGGATGTCCACCCTGGTTTACTTATGCTACGATATATAATATGGTCGGAAACAAAGAAAAAGTCTCTGCAATGAGAAGAAAAAAGGTAAATAGACCGTCTATAACTGATAAGCGTGAAACTACCCATGGGCGAGTATTAGGACCACCATGAGGAGAAATGCTACCTTAAAGGATATGTGTGTCAAAGAAAGGAAAAGAAAAAAAGAATGAAAAACAAAGAAAAAGAATGAAAAGAATAAAGAGAAATAGACAAGAAAAAAGAAGAAGAATACCATATCATGTTGAGTATGACCAAGTGATCACAGAATGTGATTAAAACATCTAGATTAGTTAGACCCACTGATCCGATTCTCTGAGAGGAAAATATCGAGTTGGCCTGCTTAAAGAATAAGCTACGAGAGAGCCTGAGCACACACACACTAGGAGTCTAGTTCAGATCACCTATTCAGACGATCGGAGTTTAGTATATCGAGTACTTTGAAGATTCTCAAGTTTCGACGTGAAGAATTCGTTGAGGATAAAAATATGCTTAGCTATCAGGATTATCTTGTGAGAGGAGTATAATATAAACCATCATGGTATTAGTATCAGTAGCAGACTTGCCGGGTATGGCACTCTGGGGGTGAGGCCCGTAACTTTATCAGTCTGGCCATGTATGGCACTATGGGGGCGAGGCCCACATCTTTATCAGTATCAGTCTGGCCGGGTATGGCACTCTAGGGGTGAGGCCCATATCAGAATACATCATCAGTTTTGCTGTGTATGGCATTCCAGGTATGGCACTCTAGGGGTGAGGCCCACATCTTTATCAGTATTAGTCTTACCAGGAACGACATGTGGACAATCGTGGACTATCGTAGACTATCGTGGACTATCGTAGACTACCGTGGACTATCGTGGACTCATGGACTATCGTGGACTACCGTGGACTATCCTGGACTATCGTGGACTATCATGGACTATCGTGGACTATCGTGGACTATCATGGACTACTGTGGACTACTGTGGACTATGGTGGACTATCATGGACTACCGTGGACTATTGTGGACTATCGTGGACTACCGTGGACTATCGTGACTATCGTGACTATCGTGACTATCGTGGACTATCGTGGACTACCGTGGACTATGGTGGACTATTGTGGAGTATTGTGGACTATCGTGGACTATCATGGCTATCGTGGACTACCGTGGACTATCGTGGACTATTATGGACTACCGCGACACCCTAGGTACAAGGTTTAGCACGCTAGGAATGGCACATCATCAATTCATTTCAGAGCAACAGGCAAGCAATGTGGCAGCTGGTGAGCCAGGTAAGTGAAAATGCATTGCACGTACTTTGAGAGGATTATCATTGTCACACACTGCACAAGTCCCATCAAAGTGGGGGCGACTATAGACACTGTATTTTTGTATATAAGTCCCTATGATGAGTATCGTATGGAGACACTACCTTTTAAACTACAGAAGTCACGAGAAACGGAAGTTGGAAGGGTAAAGTTGGAAATTAGCATTTTCGTTGGATTTAATTCAGTTGTCTAGCTTTGATTTGCTCGTTGGATCTCTGTTTCAAAGTTTATCCTCGGACCAAAGCCCCATAAGCCACTCACCAAACCATACACTAAGCCCAAATACCCACCAAAAATTCAAAGCCCACGCCCATGCACTACCCACACGCCCATCACTCTCCTAATTAACCAAATACACATTTAACACATGCATAAATCAAGCCAAATCCTTTCTTTAATAAAAGAAATCTCATGGATCTCTTTCCTAATCAAAACCAATCATTATCCTAAATTAGAGAGAATTATTCCTTATGAGATATTAATTTGGAGATGTCACCATCATTAGAATATCTTTTCCTATTCAAACCAGGATTGCTTCCAACCATTTGCCTATAAAAATAGGCATTCACCCACCTTACAGGACCCTAACAGACACGCCAAAAGCCTCCCAAATTCCCTTCATATTGCCACATCCCTCACAAGCCCAAAGCCTCCATTGCCGCATATCACTGCCTTACTACACTGCCCTCACGCCCACTGCCTCACATCAATTCCCCTTACTACACGCATAAACCTTCTCTCACTGCCTCCCCTTCACTATCGCAAAACCCCCTGGAAATAAACCTGAAACTACACGCATAAACCTCCCAAAACTGCACGATTTCTACGCCCACTGCACACATAAAAACTGCCGCAACTCACCCCATGCACTGCCAGTAAAACGCCGCATATCACCCTTCACAGCCCCGCAACTCACCCTCTGCACTGCCAATAAAATTCCACAAATCAACCCTTCACAACCCCGCAAACACAGTCCCAAAACCTGCCAGTAAATCACCGCAAATCAGCCCTTAAAACACCCCTAACCTGCACAAAATTCTGCCTCAAAATAACCCCTGAAATTGCCCCACTGCAGTCCACAAAACTGCACTATTTTACCACCAAAACTGTGCCCTTTTTGCCACCGAAATAGCCCATGTTTTACCCCTTAAAACAGTAAAGAACCAGTAGTAAAACAGTGAGGAAATAGCAGTGAAACAGAGTGAAAATAACATCCCAAACAGTGAAACAACGAAGGAAAATGCTGAGTTACTGAACTGGAGGAGTTCCGAAGCATTAACCCTTCTGACGGCCATGTAACACACTTCTAAGAAGCAACATAAAAGTTTAGACCTGAGGACACCTTCTTTTTTTATTATCTTTCATTTCTTTTATTTATTTTAATATATCATCGCATGAGAGTCGTTTGTTGATGCATGATGTGATTTTCGGATGAACGGAATGCGTGTTCTCTTTTGTGGTATATCGAATGGAAACCCGGACGTAAATTCCATAGCCGAATCCGAATGGACGGTAGTGTAGTCTGCACTTGGGATACAATGCCACTTACCACTCGAGAGACACACGTATTTCATTTCATCCAACCATATATTTAAGCATGATTAGGTTGCTAGTACGCTATTTATTATTGAAGCATGATTTAGTCTACCATGTCATTTATTTTTAAGCATGATTATGTTTATGCATGGTTAGTTTCTTTGATTTTGCATTAAGAATTTAATTTACCTTTTGTTTAAGAAGTTATTTATTTGTTCTTTGTGTTTTATGATTCGACATGCTCGTTGTGTGATATCGTATGCTTGCCGTTATAATGACCTATTTTCAAAGCATGCAAATTTGTCATAGGATTTATTTTGATAAGTAAGAACGAGATCTAAGTCACCTTTGAGCATAAATGTTGAGTAGATTCGGTTAGTTTATTGCACAAATCATATTATTACAAGTGACATAAGAAAGGGACCATTCCGAACCCAACAATTTGAAGTCTTCCCTTGCGAGGGCTGAATGCGGCCTTAAATCACATTTTCCCTGTTCACACCGGGTGGCGACTCCATGTTATTTCTCTGGTTTAGTTCCTCCACGGGCTATTCCGTACTCCCAACTAGGCCGCGAGCCTAGAACAACGTCTCTGATTCTGTGTCCTGCAATGTATGGATATTAGTTTGTGAGTTGAGCCCACACTAGTTTCTGTTACTTGCGAGACATACCAAGAAAGCGTATTTGGTATCGAACAAAAAATTTATCTTCATCTTCTTTACTCTCTACCACACGGCAGTGAGTAGTTTTTTCTACTCACTGCCGCATATTGCTTTGGGTTTTGGGACTCGCTTTGATTTGGTTTTAATCCGGAATTATTAGGGAACATTAAGTGGTGTTTTAAGACTATTGTGGGACTGGTTTTAATTTTTAAATCAAACCTAAAACATAGTGGGTATTCACTAAATTAGGGACAATTTTGGTAATGAGCTGGGCGCAGTTTCAGGTCCAAAACAGTCCCGATCTATGCCACTGTTCAGGGACTATTCCATGGTTGAAATTTTATTAAAAACAGAAGTAAAATTTCAGTGAAGGAATTGGTAACATTCGACTGGTCAAAGGAAAGGCAGAAAAAATTTTCAAGGCTGATCCCGTGTGCCTAAGGTGTTTCTGATGCTCTAGGAAATCGGTTCCTATAAATTATGAATCTAAAATACAAACCAAACAAGAATCCAACAATAAAGTGACTCATGAATAATTCTAGGTCACCCAAAGATAGTCAAGTGATTCTAGAATGGTAGTCATAGCTCCAAGCCATCATTTAGAGTCCAAACTCTAATTTTGTGTCTATGGCCAACATAAATATTTTTGACCAAATTACAAGCATATTGTGTTTATGCTTCCAAAGCATCCATACATAAATTTATTAGCCTAAATTCAACTTAAACCTATATTATTATGTATTAAATAGAAGAACATAGTTTATTAGAGAAGAACAAACTTATCAAATAAGTTTGAACAAAAGACTAATTGTCTCCTCCTTGTTGAAAAATGTAGAGAACTTCCAGTGCTTCTCTAAAAACCTCTTTTGACTAATTTTTCTTATGTTTTGCCTTAATGTTTGCTTGTTTAAAAACTTGCTCAAGCTTGCATTTTATAATGAAGCTTATGCAATTTTTAATTAATAAAAGTACTAATCAAATTTTAGGTAGGCTTAATCCAATTTTTCCAAATATGTATAATTAGGAGGTGACTAATCACCTTTATCTACTTCTTTGATTTAATCCAATTAAATCTAGTGAAAGTTTAACCAATTGATTAGTTCATTGTCTACCATTTTGATTTAATCCAATTAAATCTAGATAAAGTTTAACCAATTGATTAGTTTATTGTCTACAACTTTGAATTAATCCAATTAAATCAAGCTAAATACACCTATTATTATATATTTTATAATTATCAAAATATCCTCCAATGGTAGAAATATTTATGAAATTACAAACCTTGTGAGATTTTTTATTAATCTAATTGGGTCCAATTAAATAATTAATGTTATCCTATAATATTTAATTATTTTAATTGATAATTATAATGTCAAATATTATTTATTATCAAACATTATCGACTACCTAAGTGCTCAATAAATACACTTTATTTTGATGGACTCTATAAGTTGAGACATATTTATCATATAATCCGAGCCTATATGTACACAATTCGGCCGCCTCTGAATTTTTGAAGTACACTAACGATCTTTCTGAACTATATAAGTTGAGGTCATCACATACGGTTAACAATCCCTCCGTCATAGGCTATTCGAGTTGTGCTTAGGAAACATAAATTACACATTCAAGATTCCAAGGCGCACATATCATATTGTCGACATGTCTAAGAGTCTTTATACGCACTTGATTAGTGAATGCATCGCTCCACACCCAACGAACATCTAGCGTTTAGACCATGAAAGGTCTCTTATATACATGGCATCAAAGTGTGGAGGATCACCAAAAAAATCAATGTTGCCCTATAGTCAAAAGATCACATATGCTACTCGACTCGAGGAAATTCCTATTAAAGGTAGTGTGCATTTCCAACTATTAGAAATCAAATATGAGTCATTCAATATTTTCTCATATAAATAACCACATGTCTATACGAGCTTCCCTTTCTTATGGTACATCGGGTTAAACCATTGGAACTCCAATTCCAATATACGAAATGTGTTAATCTTCTAGGTTATAGGAATTCGATCGTATTCTAAAATCAGTGACTAGGAATATTTACTTTAAGAATAATTTATAATAGTACCAAATATTAGACCACCTAGTGTTCAGTATTACTACATGACTATTCTAAGGTCGATGTCATTATCAGCATATTTATATAACAAACTTATATGCATTATGACATAAATTACTATTAACAGGCTTGAAATAAAATATAGTTATTTTATTAATAAATAATAAAATATATTGTACAATATATTATTCGGATTGACACTCCAAGCACTAACTTCAACAAACTCCCATTTGCTTTCTGCCAAACCGGATGATATCGAATTCAAATCTCCTCCACATGTTTATCAAATAACTTAGGAGGTAAGGCCTTATTAAGCAAGTCTGCTATTTTGACTTATCCTTGAACCGTTAAGACCACTATGTCTTTTCATTCAATAATCTCTCTAGTCACGTGATATTTCTTTTCCACGTGTTTAGACTTGAATTGTGACATTGGCTCTTTAGCCTTCAAAATGGCTCGCTATTACCACAATACAATTGGATTGAATCCTCACTACTAAGTATAATTCCAAGTTCTGTGATAAAATTTCCAATACAAACAGCTTCTTAAGCAGCTTTCAAAGGTACTATAAATTCTTCTTTAGTGGTGGAATCAGTTGTTGAGCCTTACTTTAAACATCGCTAACTAACCGCACTGTCATTAAGGGTAAATATATATCCGGATGTAGACTATCTATCATCTGAATATCCCTGGAAGTCAGAGTCTGTATAAAACTTAACTTGTAGCTCATCTTCCCTATATATTAGAAACTTATTCTTAGTACCCTTAAGATATTTTAGGATATGTTTCACGGTTGTCCAATGATCATTACCAATATCAGATTGATATCACCTAATAATACTAATGCCAAAACTGATATCAGGTCTTGAACATATCATAGCATACATAATACGTCCAATACAAGAAACATATGGCAAGTTAGACATTCTAACTCTCTCTTCCTCCGTCTGAGATGCCATTTTCTTCGAAAGATATATTTTGTATCAAAAAATGTATATTTACTGCCTTGTAGTTGGTAAAACTGTACATTTCTAATATTTTATCTATGTATATGGATTGCAACAATCATATAAGCTTCGTTACTCTATCCTGGTAGAGCCTTATATCTAGTATATAGGAAGCTTCACTCATGTCTTTCATTGAGGAGTTTTGCAAATGTAGGCTTTCACACTTCGCATCAATCCTATATCATTTCTAATTATAAGGATATCGTCTACATTCAATACAAGGAATACTATCATGTTCCCACTAACTTTGGTATAAACACTTTGTTCTTCATCATTCTTGATGAATCCATATAATCTAATTATCTCATCAAAATGACAATTCTAGCTTCGGAGTGCCTATTTAAGTCCACAAATAGACTTATTGAGCTTACAAACCAAGTTTGATGTCTCACTAGATACAAAACCCTATGGTTATTCCATATAGATATCCTCTTCGAGGAATATATTTAGGAAAGCGATTTTCACATCCATCTACCATATCTTATAGTCATGATATGTATCAATGGCTAAAAGGATCCTAGTAGATTTTAGCATGGCTACTGGTGAAAAAGTTTCCTCATAGTTAATCCATGGATGTTGAGTGTAATATTTCGCTATCAGTCGGGCCTTAAAGGTTACCACATTTCCATCGGGCCCTCACTTCATTTTATAAACCCATTTTAAACCAATAAGTTTAACTCCTTCAAGAAGTTTGACCAAGTCCTAGACTTGATTATCATGCATAGAATCCATTTCGAATTTCATGGTTTCCTGCCATTTTCCCAAATCAATATCCAATATCGTCTATTTATATAAAGTAAGATCAATTTCCTCCAAGAGAAGAACATGAAGATCGCATCAAACATTATAAATAGTCTTTTATGAGGCCTTGATATTCTATTCGATTTACGTAGAACTTGTGTTGTAAAACCGTCACCTAGTTCGATTTTTGGTTCCATCTTAGGTTCCTTAATGTTGGGATTAAACTCATCGAATTCAATCTTTCTACAATTCCCACTTTCTCTCAAAAATTTCGTCTCAAGAAAAGTGAAAAAACGAGCAACAAATATATTTCATTACTCAAAATCATAGAATTGATATCCCAAAGAATTTTTAGGATATCCAATGAACATGTACTTATACCTTATTGGTACTAATTTATCTCGCTATGCAACTCTAATGTATGCAGGACATTCAAATCATTAAATATCTAAGATTTGGATTTCTACCTACCATATCTGATATAGGGTTATAGAAATAGCTTTCGATCGAAATTTGTTAGGTACGTCGGTAGCAATAAGTAAATTATAACCCTAAATGTAATATGGAATATCTGTATAGCTCATCATAAATCATACAATATCCAATAAAGTATGATTTCTCCGTTCAAATACATTATTATATTGAGGAGTTCTTAGTGGGCTATATTATGTGAGAATCTCATTCTCTCTTGAATAACTTCAGAATTCGGCACTCATGAATTAACCGCCTCAATCTGATCGAAGGCACTTGATGAATTTCCAGGTTCATTTTTCAACTTCATTCCCGAATATTTTGAACTTTCAAGTATTTCTGATTTATGTCTAATCAAATAGACATTTCCATATCTTGACTTATCATTATTAAAAGTCACGAAGTATGTTGAACCATAATGAGCAGTATGATTAATGGACCACACACATCACTGTGTATTGGCTCCAATAAATCATCAGCATGGTGATCAATACCGAGAAATAAGGCCTTTGACATTTTCCCTTGGATACATGACACATATGTCATAATTTAGTATCATTTAATTTAGATCTTTTACTTGTATTTTTCTTTATATTAAAAACATTTCGATATGTTTCCAAAACATAACGACCGTTAAGTAAAGAACATTCACTTATCAAATTGTTTTATTTATCATATAAACACAAAACATTATCTTCAATGTTTAATTTATATCACTCTTTATCCAATATCGGTAACGATATTATTTGTCTGATAACAGAGGGAACATAATAAAAGTCATGTAAAATTAATTTATATACATTATAGAGATCTAGAACAACTGTTCCTATGGCCTTGACATCCAATGTCTCTCCATTTCTAACTCTAAGTAGGATATCCCCTTTGTGAAACTTTCTTTTAACCAACATAACCTCCATGGAGTTGTAAATATGAGTGAGACTGTCGACGTCGGTCACCCATCCATAATTTGCATCTAAGGCTAATGAGATGTTAATAATAGGAAAAATACAAAGCGTACTTGAGGACCATGCATATCTTTCAGCTGTGGACAATCTTTTCACCAATGTCCAGACTTCTTGCAGTGTTGACAAACATCATGTGTTGGTTTCTATTAAGGTCCCAAGATCATTAATAAGCATGAAATAAGTGTGAATAACAACGACGAAGTTGCAGATTACTCACATCGATCGGTTGAGCGACGCTTTGACGAACAAAATCAACTTTTGCCCTCTATGAAGCTCACGGTAGTGGGCTGAAGTTCTATCCAGAATTTTCAGTTTTGTTTCATCATTTGAAGATCCAAGCTTTGTGATTAAATGATTCCAAGCTCGCGGGTGTGCTAGCACAAAGATTTTGCAACAAAATCAATCCATTTCTTCCTCTTACTGCTCACGGTTTTGGCCAGTTTTTCAGCCCCTTGGGCGTGTGGGAGAAGAAGAAAAAGAGAGGAGAAGAAGTGAGAGAGAGAAAGAAAAGTGTAAAGTGATTTTTGTATTTGTTTTTTTTTTTTAAAACATATACCAAAAATTTGAAAACAAATACCAATATTAAAATATTTGTATATGTCTTTCAAACATCACATTTGAGTGTTAAACACTCAACCATCAACTCCCATCAAGTCACATCACTCAAGTGGTCAAGCCACTCAATCAATCAAGTTGTCAAGTCACATTACTCAAAGTGACAAGTGATTTGACGCTTGAAACGACTAGCGATTTGACGTTTGATGCGACTAATGATTTGACACTTGATTTGACTTGCGTACCACACTCGAATTCGAAATACGAATGCGCTCGCAAATAGTCTCGGGCTCGGGTTTGCTAATTCCAAATTAACGAATTTTCGTTGCGTCGTAATTAAATCTAATTTAATTAAATAATCATGCCTATCATAATTACTATTCACGTCGCTAACGAATTAATTCTAAATTAACTCGTTCGCCCGAATTAAAATCTAATTTTAATTCTGCGTCGAAATCCAATTTCATTTAATATATCGAATATATTAATTTACCGATTAATTCTAAATTAATCGTTATCTCTCTTTAAATGATATTTTATCCTAGATAAAATATCTCCGTAATTATCCCAGATTAATTTTTTCTCTCTTCTAATTAATCCCAGATTAATTAAAGTGCGAGTCATACGTCATCGGTGAATCTTTGGGAAGCGACCCAAGAGATCCCCGGAAATGTTGGTAGTAAATCGGTCATCGGACTATCCGAATATGTAAGTACCTCGTACTATGTCAGATGTCTGGTAACTAGTCTCTATATCGGATAAACATGACCTTGTCATTTTATCCCGGTGACTGCAGTACTTAAGAGCACCAGTACCGTATCCTACGTGACATCATCTCTACTATGACTGGAGTGATACTTCCGTCTTGACATCACACCCAACACACTACGATTCTCAATATACCAAGAATAGGCGTACACAGAACCTGTTAAAGCCCTAGACGACCGCAACCAAAGTATATTAATTGTCGCAAGTATTAGTGGTGCAAGTCTCAGGTTAAGACCAAATACACCTACCCTTATTTCGGACTTCCATAGACATATAGTCATACTACCAATGGAATTCCGAGGGGGTCTATCTAGAGCGAAGCTGTTTCCCCCGTACCATCGGTGAAACACAACCTCCTATTACACTTGCATGAGTATCCTATACCCAAATATATGAGAACTATGTTGTTATGCCCTCACAACACGCACAAGTGTAATACTAGTGTTTTACGTATTTATCGATGTCCAATCTCGATAATACTCTGACTAGGGATATTTAATGATTTATCCTCCGTGGACTGATACTGTCTCATATCATTCTCAATCCAGGAACAAATCATAAGGACCTCTCATCATTTATACATCTAGGTGATCTAATCACAAATGATAAGAGTGCAATCTTCTTTGTTACATAGTTAATTTGTACAACACCACCATGATCTATACAAATAGTGACTGTAGGCACTGTATTTTTGCATATAAGTCCCGATGATGAGTCTCGTATGGAGACACTACCTCTTTGATTGTGAAAGCCGCGGGAAACGAATGTCGGAAGGGCAAAGTTGGAAATTAGTATTTGGATCGGATTTAACTCACTTGTTTCGCTTCGGGTTCGCTTGTTGGATATCTATTTTAAAACACACCAAACCCATTAAATCACATTCAAAAATAATTAAAAAACATATCTCACAAATTAAATAATGAAAACATTTAAAATACATGTCACAAATTAAATTAAACTTAACTTGAATTAAATTAAATTAAATCACAAATTAAATTAAATCACAAATTAAATTTAATCCCTTTCCGAAAATACATAAATCACTTCCCCAAATTAAAAGATTTCCTTATCACATACTAAATTAAAAGATATCCCCAAATAATACACAAATCCCATTCCTCCTCTAACAAGATAAACCCTCTCCCTTTGCCTATAAAAATAACCATTCTCCACACATTCAAACCCTGGCTGGCTAATTCTCACGAAAAAATCACAAACGAAAGAGAAAACCCTAAACTGTCTCTTCTCTCTCCTCTCCCTTGAACTATCTCGGCACCATTCAACTCACCACACACCCAAAGCTACTCTCGGTAACAACTGAACACTTATACATAAGCCCATCAACCCACTCAGTTATGTCCCCTACAAAGCCATGCATATGTCCGAACTCTCTACCCTCACGTGCATAACAAACTGAGCCACAAACAAACCTTCTTGCACAGACCCTTCACGCACAACAAAACTTAACCAAACACAGCTCGGTAACAACCACTCGCTGCATCCACTAGACAAATCTTCAGTGCAGCCCCTTTAACCCCTCTCTCTCATGTGAAACACAATGCACCTAACCCTTCACAAAACAGCTCCCACATCGACTAAAATAACCTTCACAGCCCTGCACTCAGCACACACGCTCACGTCACTCCACGACCCCACTCTTTCAACACCTTTCACGTGAACACCCACTACAGACCTGCACTCGGCACACATCCTCACATCACAGCCCCTTTAGCCAACCACACGTCATTTGCCCTCTTTCTCGTGAAGAACCCTCTTCACGCACTAACCCCAAAGGACAGACGTCCTAAGCTTCACACAACAGCCATTCTCTCACGCTAACTGCCCACCTTGACACCTTACAAGCCGAATCAAACCGATTAAACAAGCCCAAAACTGTGAGCTAATAACCCCGAAATAGTTAACAAAACTGTCCAGAAAATGCCTAAAATAACAGCGAAACAGAGTGAAAACAGCAGCCCGAACAGTGAAACAGCGTGGAAAAATGTTGGATTAGTGAACCGAAAAAGTTACGGAATATCAACCCTTCCGACGGCCGTGTAATGCGCTTTCGAGAGTTGACAAAAGAGGTTAGACCTGAGGGCACCTTTTATTTATTATCTTTCGTTTCTTTATCTATTATCTTTCGTTTATTTTATTTATTTTAATATATTATCGCATGAGAGTCGTTTATTGAGGCATGATGTGATTGTTGGATGGGCGGAACGTGTGTTCCCTTTTGTGGTATATAGGATGGAAACCCGGACGTAAATTCCATAGCCGAATCCGAATGGACGGTAGTGCGGTTTGTAATCGAGATACAACGCCACTTACCACTTAAGAGACATATGTTTCGTTCCATCCAAACTTGTATTTGAGCATGATATAGTTTGTAGGTTATTTATCTATTGTTTAAAGCATGATTTGTCATAGTTTATTATTTATTATCAAAGCATGATAATGTTATTTTTATGCATGATAGGTTTCTTAGTTTATGTTTATATTCAAATCGTTATTTGTTTATTTCAATTAAATGGTTTGATATGCTCGATGTGTTCTATTGGGTGTTTACCGTTTAATGATTTACTTTCCAAGCATGCAAACTTAGATTAGAAGTTACTCTTATGAATGCATATTAGATCTAGGACATTCTTGAGCGTACACCTTAAATAGATTCGGTCAGTTTATTGCGCAAATCATATCATCACAAGTGACATAAGTAAGGGACCATTCTGAACCCAACGGTTTGAGGTCTTCCCTTGCGAGGGGTGAGTGTGGCCTTAAATCTTTGGTTCACACCGGGTGGTGACTCCATGTTACATCTCCGGTTTAGTTTCCCCGCGAGCTATTCCGTACTCCCAACTAGGCCGCGAGCCTAAAACAGCGTCGTCAAGTTTCTGTGTCCTACAGTCTGGTGACTCCACTGGGATAGAGAATCAGCCCCGAAATCATATCTTGTGATGTGTATAATTTGTGCTTTAATTGATCATTTCTATAGTGGGTTGAGGGGGTTAATCAAAGGCTTTGTTAAAGTTAGGTGATGGTTCGGTGTCTTCCTTCATTCACTACCTTTCGAGGAAAAGCTGTGAAGACACCTAGATAATCATTACCCTAGCTTGTTGTGATAGACTAGTTTGGAGGACTCATTGTTTATTCCTGTCACCAAGCGATAAGAGCCTAAGAGGCTTGGGTACTTAAGAGAGCCTCGCTCCACCCTCCCTCTGGGGAATCTACAACAGGAAATCCATTCGACAGTTAATCATACACCATAACTCGTTGGCACGTACCGTAAGGTGTAAAAAGGGTGAACTCACTTGGTCGCTTGAAACCTTGAGTGGGGAGTCCTAGTTGTGGGCAAACCTTCATCAGCGAGAGCCTTTGTCCGCACTCTCGTAAACCCACATGTGAACCATAGTTGTATATCCTGTAGGAGCCAACCCTATATGCTTCGATAAACACATGCATATTATATCTCATATATCGCACGTATCTTATGCATCTTGTAGGCATTGCATTTTTTTCATGTGAAACCTGATGATGAGCCTCATTTGGAGGCACTATCTTTTAAGTCGCGGGAATCACGGAAAACGGACGTCGGAAGGGAAGAGTCAAGAATTGACTTTTTGTTGGATTTAGTTCACTTGTTTAGTTTCGGGTTCGCTGTTGGACCTCAGTTTTAAGACTTAACCAAGCCCATCTCATCCAACCCAATCCAAAGAAATAATTAATATATGTCACAAATTAAAATAATTAAAATATTTAAAACACATGTCACAAATGTTAAATTAAATACACATTTTAAATTAAATCTAAATTAAACTAAAACAAATTAAAATAATTAAGTCATATACCTAATTAAATAAATTAATTAAATGATATAACAACTAAATAAAATATTAAAATTAAATAAAATATTAATTAATTAATATACCAATTTAAATGAAACATTAAATAAATCAATTAAACTAAAAAAATTACATAATTAAATCATATACCAATTAAAATAAAACAAATAAATTCTAAATAATAACCTACCAAAATAATAAAAACACTTACACAAATTAAAGAAATTACATGCCTAATTAACACAAATTAAAATATTCTAATTCCAAAAATAAATAAATCACAAAACAATTTAAGAAATTCCCACCAAAAATATAATTATTCTTTCCCTTAATAAACCAATTAAATCCATCATTTAATTAAAATAAATCTCTCCTTAATTGATTTGTTTCCTTTCTAATAATCCATGCAAAACCCTAACCTGTAACTATATAAACACACAATAAGCTGAAACCCTAGGCCCATCACCACTCTCTCGGCACTTCAACCTTGGCTCTCATCCTCTCCCTCACGGCACACAAAAGAATGAAACCCTAAAAACTCATCCCTTCTTCCCTTAGTCTCTCTTCTCGGCAATAAACCTATTAAACACACACCTTCAGCGCACAGCTTGACTCATTCATTGTCTCCATAGCAGCCCTTAAACCATTTACTCTCCCTCAAGACTTCATGCCACAAACTACACGGCACACAAAAAAAGAATACTGCTCGCAAACCCTAAACCTAACTTATACGGCTCATCTCTCTCTTCACGCAAAAAAAATAACAACAAACGGAACCAAACACTCTCGCCACTATCAAGCCTTAACGCCACTTGCACCCTCTCTACTCAACAACAAGCCACAAAAGTCGAATCAAAAAGCACATACAAACTGACCTACACTGTAATAACAATCCCTCAGCCTTTGCCCCATAAACTGCCCACGTAACTGGCCTCTCTCCACACGTTAATTGCCCCTCATCCGCAACCCTTCACTCAGCAATGACCATCAAACCCTCCGCACACTCACAACCGAATTGCACACACATCCCACGTAACTATCATTAAACACGTACCCTCACCAGCCATCACTATCTCCACGCTAACAAATAAAAAGAGCAGCCCACGTGCCCAAGTATTTCACGCACAAATACTGCCTAAAAACTGCCTTAATTCGCATAAATATTACCCTCAAAACTCCCATGCCCTTCACGTAAATCCCCTCCACAGGCAGCCTCTTAACAGCTGTGAAGACCCTCTGCAAACTGCCCCACAAACTGCCTGAAATAGTCCATCAAATTGACCCGAAACTATCACGCAAAACAGCCCATTGAAACCCCAAAACAGTAGCCTAAAACACCATTAACGCCCCTGAAACAGTAAGCAGAAAATACATCACATACAGTAGCGAAACGGAGGTTAAAACAGCGACCAAACAGCAAAACAGTGCGCAAAGACATCGAACCAGTGAATCGAAAGAGTTGCAGATTATTAGCCCTTTCGACGGACTTGGAACGCGCTTCCGAAAGTCGACGTAAAAAGGTTAGACCTGAGGGTATTTTTCACATCCGTTTTCAGTTTTATTTTTATTATTTATTGAGTTTCGTTTGCATGATTATTATGGATTAATGCTGGATTGTGGCCCTTGATTAAAATGAAAAATGTGTCGCCTCTCGTGGTATATAGGATGGAAACCCGGACGTAAATTTCATAGCCGATTCCGAATGGACGGTAGTATGATCTGCGCTCGGGATACAACTCCACGTACCATTTGAGCAAACGATGCATATTTTGTTTTATGTTGTTTTGATGTGTTTGTTATTCATTATTTAATTTTCGCATATTACTTGTTAGCGTAATGATATGATCGAGCGCATGGGCTTAGTAAGTGTGATGTAAAGTCCTCTAATTGAAGGGGTTAAAATCCTTTACCACGATGCTTCACTGTGCCGGTCAATGTATATTCGATTGGATGTGAGATATGTTCAATCGGGTATACGAAATCTGATATTTTTACAATTATCTTTTTGTTTCATATATATGCAATGAGATAAGCGCATGGGCTTAGTAAGTACGATGAAAGGTCCTCTAATTGAAGAGGTTAAAAATCCTTTACCACGATGCTTCGCAACGCCGGACGATGTGTATTCGATTGGATGTAGGACATGTTCAATCGGGTATATGAAATCCGATATCTTTGTATTTACTTTTGTTTCATATATAAATGCATTGAGATAAGCGCATGGGCTTAGTAAGTGCAGTGAAAGGTCCTCTAATTGAAGAGGTTAAAATCCTTTACCACGATGCTTTGCCGCGCCGGGTATCTTTGTATTCACTTTTGTTTCATATGTATGCATTGTTTTGTGTGCGCATGGGCTTAGTAAGTCGGATTAAAGGTCCTCCACTTGGAGGGATAAAAAGCCTATGGTCTACCTTTACCGTAATACTTCGCCGCGCTTTGTTATTTACTTTTTGTTATGTGTTATTGATTTATCATTCGAACATTACCATTTCATTCATGCATTTTATTTGATGCACGTTATCATGCATGCATGCGCATGGGCTTATCTAGGGTGGGTTAAAGGTCCTCTATTCGAGGGAAAATGCCATAAGGCTACCTTACCACGATATTTTGCCACACTTCTTATTACGCGACTTATCGCTGTTTTGCAAAATAATATTTTATTCATGCATTTTGCTCCTATTCATTATGCAATGTTTTGCCGTGTTTTCTTTCCCATATTATTCATTCATATGACATCTCATTGCATAATCTTGCATCACATATAACATGTTTAATTGAAAATTTGTAGTATTACATGAGTATAGGCACACATTGCACTTCTCTCCTTCTTGGTATTCCTTTCTTTCACTCATATTAGCCACATTCTTTGGCATTACATCATGGCACGTTTATATTTAATGTATAGATGCATCTTTAATTGTTCTTCTTTCGCGTATTTGAATTTGCATCTTTTATCCCTTCATGTCATGTGCTTGTTTTGACTCCGTTTGTTATGTGGTTATTTGACCTTATTTCATATGCTTTTATAATGCGCTTATAACATGATATGTTCGACGTAATTTTGATTTCCTTTATATTGCATGCCAATATTGCAATGGTTGTCTTGCGTTTATGTTTACATGAATATTGAATGCTTATGATGTAACGTGTTTGCTATTGAAAAAGACTTTATCTTCATGCATGTGAACTTATGATTACGGTGCACTCTTGGAAATAAGTGTTATTTAGGCTTGATTAAATTATTACACAAATCCTTTCATTACAAGTGACATAAGTAAGGGACCATTCCGAACCCAACGGTTTGAGGTCTTCCCTTGCGAGGGGTGAGTGTGGCCTTAAATCTCATTTTCCGGTTCACACCGGGTGGCGACTCCATCATTCTCCGGTTTACTCCCCCGTGGCTACTCCGTACTCCCAACCGGGCCGCGTTTGTAGGTCGGTGAATGACTGTTTCCTTAGATGTCTATCCTAATTTACTTATGTTATGATGTGTGGTATGGTTAAAAGTAAAAGAAAAGTCTCTAAAGTAAAAAAATAGACCGCCTATAATCGATAAGCGTGAAGCTACCCATGGGTGAGTATTAGGACCACCATGAGGAGAAATGCTACCTTAAAGGGTAGGTGTGTCAACGAATGAAAAAAAATGAAAAGAAAAAAAAAGCAAGAAAGAAAAAAATGAAGTTCAAAATGAAAAGAAAAAATGAGAGACAAAGGAAAATAAAGAAAACCATACAACATTGAGCACTGAAAAGCAACCGCAGGCATAATTGAGATATCTAGGTTGGTTTGACCCATCCATCCCGATTTTTGAAACGAAATCATCGAGTTAGCTTACCTAAGGATTAAGCTGTGAAAGAACCTTTGCACACACACACTTTGAGACTAGCATAGATCATTAATTCAAAAACTCAGATTTGAGTTGCATTGAGTGTTTTGAATGTTCTCTGGTTTCATTACTGGGCATTCCTCGAGGACGATAATATGTATAACTATTGGGACTATTTCATATCATGTGATATAGTATAATTATATGGAAGGCCCCACCATGTGGTTCATCTTGTCCAAGTGCAAACAACGGAGAACAGAAAGCTAAACCAAGACTGGGGGCGATCAGTCTACCACATCATGAATCAGGGACATAACAAGATATTGAGTCATGAGACTAGAGAAAAGACTAAGCAATCACCTAGAGAGCTGGCGGAAGACCTAACCCAACGGAATAGGAAATTTATTCATGCATGCATGCACACACGTAACATATTTTGCATTCCTTTTTGTGTTTGTTTTATTTTGAATTCACAGGTTTCAAAGAAGAAAAAGAGAAAGCGGCAAAGACAAGCAACCAGAATCAGCAACATATGAGTAGTAGTTTTGTGGATGAGTCCTAGGGGCGAGGCCCATATCAGTATTAGTTATGGGGCGAGGCCCACATCAGTGTTAGTATGGGGGCAAGGCCCACATCAGTTTCATTTTGGGGTCGAGGCCCATATCAGTAGTCGTTTGGGGATGAGTCCCAAGGTTGAAGCCCGTATTGTCAGTATCAGTTTCAGGAATGAATCTGAGGGCCGAGGTCCACATCTGCATAGTTTTGGAATGAATCCCAGGGCCGAGGCCCATGTCTTCAGAATTTGGAATGAATCCAGGGAATGAATCCCAAGGCCGAGGCCCACGTCGTCAGAATTTGGAATGAATTCAGGGAATGAATCCCAAGGTCGAGGCCCACGTCGTTAGAATTTGGAATGAATCCAAGGCTGAGGCCCACGACGTCAGAATTTGGAATGAATCCACGGAATGAATCCTAGGGCCGAGGCCGACGACGTCAGAATTTGGAATGAATCCAGGGAATGAATCCCAGAGCCGAGGCCCACGACGTCAGAATTTGGAATGAATCCAGGGAATGAATCCCAGGGCCGAGGCCCACGTTGTCAGAATTTGTAATGAATCCACGGAATGAATCGCAAGGTTGAGGCCCACATCAGTATCAGCATGGGGTGAGGCCCATATCAGTATCAGTTTGGGGCGAGGCCCACATCATCATCAGTCCGGGGGCGATGCCCATATTAGCACCAGTATCAGTTTTGCCGATATGGCACTCTGGGGGAGGCCCATATTAGCACCAGTATCAGTCTTGCCGGGTATGGCACGCTGGGGGCGAGGCCCACATTGGTTCAGTATCAGTTTCACCAGGTACGACACTCTGGGTATGGAGACATCAGATCAGTTCATCCAGATATGGCACTCCGGGTATGGAGACATCAGATCAGTTTTGCCAAGTATGGCACTCCGGGTATGGAGATATCACACTGCGACACCCTGGGTACGAGGTTAGCACTCAGACATTTGTGGCTCTCTAGGTACGGAGACATAACCGCGACACCCTAGGTATGGGGTTAGCATTCAGATATTTGTGGCTCTCTAGGTATGGAGACGTCACTGCGACACCCTAGGTACGGGGTTAGCACGCCAGATACGTCATTCAGACTACTGCGACACCCTAGGTACGGGGTTAGCACGCCAGGTACGACATGTGGACTATTGTGGACTACCGCAACACCTTAGGTATGAGGTTTAACACACCGGGTACGACATGTGGACTATTGTGGACTACCGCGACACCCTAGGTACGGGGTTTAGCATGCCAGGTATGACATGTGGACTTTGTGGATTATGAGGATTATGTGGACTACCGTGGACTACCGTGGATTATGTGGACTACCGAGGACTACTGTGGACTATCGTGAAGTGTTGTGGACTACCGTGGATTATGTGGACTACCAAGGAATACCGTGGATTATGTGGACTACCGTGGATTATCGTGAAGTGTTGTGGACTATTGTGGATTACCGTGAAGTGTTGTGGACTACCGTGGATTATGTTGACTACCGTGGATTACCGTGAAGTGTTGTGGACTACCGCGGACTACTGTGGACTATCGTGGATTATGTTGACTACCGAGGACTACCATGGACTATCGTGAAGAATTGTGGACTACTGCGACGCCCTAGGTACCGGGTTTAACGCGCCAGAAATGGCACACCATCAAATTCAGTTCAGAGCAACAGGCAAACCAGGTGACAGCTGGCGAGCCAGGTAAGTGAAAATGCATTGCATGTACTTTGATAGGATTGTCATTGTCACACACTACACAAGTCCCATCAAAGTGGGGGTGACTGTAGGCACTGCATTTTTGTATATAAGTCCCAATGATGAGTCTCGTATGGAGACACTACCTCTTTGATTGTGAAAACCACGGGAAACGGACGTCGGAATGGCAAAGTTGGAAATTAGCATTTGGGTCGGATTTAACTCGCTTGTTTCGCTTCGTGTTCGCTTGTTGGACATCTATTTTAAAACACACCCAAACCTATTAAATCACATTCAAAAATAATTAAAATATTTAAAAAACACATCTCACAAATTAAATAATTAAACATTTAAAATACATGTCACAAATTAAATTAACTTAAACTTGAATTAAATTAATTAAAATCACAAATTAATTAAATCACAAATTAAAATTAAAATCACAAATTAATTTAATCCATATCCTAAATACATAAATTACTTCCCTAAATTAAAAGATTTTCTTATCACATACTAAATTAAAAAGATATCCCCAATTAATACACAACTAACAAGGTAACAACCCCCTCCCTTTTGCCTATAAAAATAAACCCTTCTCCACACATTCAAAAATCACACACCTCGGCCCAAAACCCCCGCAAGCTCTTTGACCTTGACCTAAAACCCCTGCTAGCCCACACACCTAGCCCACACAAACCAAATCCACCAACCAAAGGCCCACACGCCCCAACCAAGGCCCACATGCCCATTTGCCTAATACACACCCAAATTAAATCAAATAAATATTAATTAGATAATGTAATTAAATAAAATAATAATTAAAATATTTACCAAACATAAAATAACATATACCTAAATTAAACAAATTAAATATGTTATACACCTAAATTAAAAAGATAAAATACCTAATTAAAATCAATCTTAACCAATAAAAATATAGATGTCTAACTTACAAATCATGCCTAAACAATACAAATCAAATATTGTAACTTCCTAATTTGAATAAACCTTGTCCCCCCTCAATCTGTGTATACCTTTCTTGGAAATCCTAAATTGAATGCAAGATCCCTTCCTTGGAAGACAAGGACAAACCCTAGCCCTCTTCTATATAAACATGCACTAACCAAAGCCAACCCTCCTCTCCACCCTCTTACTACACACGCAATCACAAAGAAAAAAGAAGAAGCACAAACATTATCATCAAGTCACGGCATTCCCTAAGAAAATAAAAAAAAAAATATCTTCATCTTCACTCTCTCACTACCGAATTATAGCAGCCAATAACGCCCCATACAGCAGCCACAACCACCGAAATTTAGCATCAAAACAGCCCCCTAACACGCCCAAAAACAGCCCCCCTTACTGCAGCCCCTGTTTCACGCCATTAGCCCTCATTTTCCCCCTCAAATTGATGCCATTTTTGCCCAAAAAACGCACCTGAAACAACCCTTGTACTCCACGCCCGAATCACTCAAAACAGCCCCCTAAAACACCCCAAACCAGTGAGCAAAAACTGCACATCTATCCCTTAAAAAAACATTAAAAAAACTGCACTTAAAACCTTTAAAAAATCACCCAAAACAGTCCACTAAAACACTAAAACAGTGAGCTGAAACAGTGAGCAGAAATATAGCAAAAATAGCAGCAAATCAGAGACCAAACTGCGAGCAAAATAGAAAAACAGTGAGTTAAGACGCTAGACCAGTGAACCAGAAAAGTTGAGGAGATTTACCCTTCCGATCTCCGCGAAACGCAAGCCGGAAAGTCGGTAAAAAAGGTTAGACCTGAGGGTATTTTTCACACTTGTTTTCAGTTTCGTTTTTACTATTCATTGAACTTTATTCGCATGATTACGATGTTTAAATGTATGTTGCGGCCCTTGAGTAGATAAATATGTCTGTGTTATGAATATGATGTGTGTTATGGGCATTGGATAAAATGAAAGGCGTGTCGCCTCTTGAGGTATATCGGATGGAAACCCGGACTTAAATTTCATAGCCGATTCCGAATGGACGGTAGTATGATCTGTACTCGGGCCACAACTCCACGTACCACTTGAGTAAACGACATGTTCTTTTGTTTAATTTTAAGTTGTTTAATTATTCCGCCATTTAATTTTCTTCATGTTATTTATTTATGTAATAATGAGAAAAGCGCATGGGCTTAGTAAGTGCGATGAAAGGTCCTCTAATTGAAGAGGTTAAAATCCTTTACCACGATGCTTCGCCGCGCCGAGTATTTTTGTGTTTGCTTTTGTCTTTATTTATGCATATTATGTGTTTATTGCGCATGGGCTTAGTAAGTCGGATTAAAGGCCCTCCGTTTCACGGGGATAAGATCCTTACCACGATGCTTCACCGTGCCGGATGACGTATATTCGATTGGACGTGAGACGTTTTCAATCAGATATACAAAGTCTGATATCTTGTCTTTGTTATTATGCCTTTATTTTATGCATATTATATGTTCATTGCGCATGGGCTTAGTAAGTCGGATTAAAGGCCCTTCGTTTCACGGGGATAAGATCCTTTACCATGATGTTTCGCCGCGCTTCTTGTCATGTCACTGATTCTTTTGTACATCATTGCCTTATTCATACATGTATTATGAAATTCCATATAATTGCATCATCTACCTTAGTCTTGGCTTAATGTATTACAATTTATACATCCATGTTGTGAAGGCGTATGGACATTATTCCTTGTGGTATATCGGATGGAAACCCAGACGTAAATTCCGTAACTGATTCCGAATGGACGGTAGTACGGTCTGTACTTGGGATACAATTCCACGTACCACTTGGAAAAGTATTCACATGCATGTTTGTGCCCATATTAGTTATCATCTTTCGCGTCACATATAACATGCTTAATCGGAAATTTGTAGTGTCCGCATGTGCGCACTTGCATCTCTCTCATTCTTTGCATTTTTTCTTCTTCCAATCATGATTAATCACATTCTTTGGCATTATATCACGACACGTTTATCTTTAATGTATGAGTGCATCTTTAGTGGTTTATCTTTTGCGTATTTAGATTCACATCTTTCTTAATCTCTTCAAGTTATGCGCTTATGTTGATTTGTTTATTATGCGGTTATTTTGATCTTGTTTCATATGCCTTTATAATGCGCTTATAAAATGAGATGTTCACTGTTATTTTGATTTCCTTTATATTGCATGACAATATTGCCATGGTTGTGTTTGTGTTTATGTTGGCATGAATGATTGAACTCTTATGATTTTATATGCTTGTTGTTGCATGCAAACTTAGCAATAGGACTTGATTTCATGTATGTTTAGATGTAAGCTTTATATTCATGTATGTGAACTTAGGATTGTGGTGGACTTTGAAATATATGTCATAGGCTTGGTTGGATTATTACAAAAATCTTTACATTACAAGTGGTATTAAGTAAGGGACCATTCCAAACCCAATGGTTTGAGGTCTTCCCTTGCGAGGGGTGAGTGCGGCCTTAAATCTCATTTTCCCGGTTCACACAGGGTGGCGACTCCATCATTCTCCGGTTTAGCCCCCGTGGCTACTCCATACTCCCAATCGGGCCGCGAACCAGGAACAGCATGCGTCGCCCAGTTTCCTGTATCACCACAGTCTGGCGACTCCACTGGGATAGAGAATCGGCCCTGAAGCAATGCCTTGTAATGTATAGATTTATTCTTTGATTAACCGTGTCTACAAATGGATAAAATGGGGGTTGTTGATTAAAGACATTTTAAGGCTAGTTAGTGTTTGGTGTCTTCCCTCACTCACTACCTTTCCAGGAACAGCTGTGAAGGCACCTAAATGATCATTACCATTAGCCTGTTGTGACATACTAATTTGGAGGATTTGTTGCTTATTCCTGTCACCAAGCGATAAGAGCCAAAGAGTCTTGGGTACTTAAGTGAGCCTTGCTCCACCTTCCCTCTGGGGAATCTGCAACAAGGAATCCATTTGACAGTTAGTCACACACCATGACTTGTTGGCACGTACCGTAAGGTATAAAAAAGGGTGCGCTTGCTTGGTCGCTCGAACCCTTGAGTGGGGAGACCTAGTTGTGGGCAATCCTTCACCGACAAGAGTCTTTGTCCATACTCCCACGAACCCACGCATAGACCGGGTTGTGTAGCCTATAACAAATATTTCCTTGTGCTTTAGGACCACCCTTATTTTGATGCGGTTGGACTCTTTGTCAAAAATGTGAACTTGCTGGGCCATTTAAACTGGGGCGAGTTCGTATCTTATGACAATTAGGCCCAAAGCTTCTGAAATGATGGTGGGCCACACTGTAGAAATTATTATTTTATGCTTATATTATCTCCCTTGTATGCTTGTGTTTGGGAACATTGTTATCTGGATCCCTTTGGATCTTTTGTCATGAGATATGGGCTTGTTGGGCCATTTAAACTGGGACAAGAACATATCTTATGATTATTGGGCCAAGGCTTCTAAATGACGATGAGCCATTTTGTGATTGTGTTCGGAATGTTATCATTTGGATTTAGTTGGGCTCCTTGCCATAAGATATGAACTCGTTGGGCCATTTAAACTGGGACGGGTTCACTCTTATGACAGTCAGCCCGAAAGCTTCTAAAATGATAATAAGTCGATTTGTTTGAAAATTTTATTGACTTAGTATGATTTATATATTATATGCTTCTCATGCACATCATGCATACATATATTATGTTAACACCCTCTGTGTCTTTAAAAAAAGACATCATAGATACTGTTTGGGTTAGGGAAGGGACAAGACTCACCAAAAACGAGAACAGACATGAGTGAATCAGATATTGAGGTATCCCGTATGGATCAGTTGGAAAACAGTCTCACAAAGATTACTGAACACTGCAAGCCTTGACTACTGCTGTGGCTGGTATGGCTGTGCCCCGTGCTAGGGGAAATTCTGAAAATGTGAGGCGTGAGGAGCCTCCGATTGGGTTGGGGGATGATGTCCCCGCTTTTGATGACGACATGGCAGAATATGCAACAGGCAAAATGATTGGGTCTCCGGCAGAATTTCAGAAACTTCGGGATCAGGTTGAAACAGTTACCCGCAAGATGAGGGGTAAGTATGAAGAGTTGTTAGATTATGAGGCAACGACCTTCGAAGAACAGTTGCCGGCTCAGTTCAAGATGCCGGACATGGCTAAGTTTAACGGGAATGGGGATCCGAGGGTCCATCTCCGTCGGTATGTTTCAGTCATGAGTTCAGTGGGTTTGTCCAAGTGTCAGGCGCTGAAAATGTTTGGAATGTCACTTGAAGGGGCACCGGTAGTTTGGTATCACAGCCTTGAGAAGAAAGTTAGGGAAGATTGGAGGGAGTTGGCTGATGCTTTTCTAAAGCAGTACGTCACGGACTTGGAGATTGATTTGTCACTCCGTGATTTGGAGAACACCAAACAGAAGCCGGAGGAAAGCTTCAAGGAGTATGTGGACCGATGGAGAAGTCAGTTGTTGAAAATGTAGACTATGCCCTCTGAGAAGGACCAAATTAAGATGATTATCAAGGGCACCAAGCCCTCCATCTATGGGAAACTGAGGAGGATGACCTCCATGATTACAGACTGTCGGAAGTTGAGGGAAACTGTCATGGACATTGAAGAGGAAGAGGCGGAAAACAGGAAGTTTTATGGCCTAAGTAGGAGGCCTATTGGGGGGACATCGGGCACCAAACCTGTCTCTGCGGATTGCTACCATCCGGAACCGGAGATTCTCCAACTTGGGGAGACCCTTGTCTAAGGTGTTAGAGAAATTTAAAAGACAAGGACTTCTAAAACCCTTGGAGGCCAAACCATTACCTAATCCCCCACCATCACATTACAACCTAAACCTTTACTGTCACTTCCACCAACAGAAAGGCCATGACACTGATAATTGCACCCGACTCCGCCATGAAATCCAAGACCTGATAGATTCCAAGAAAATACCCGACCCAGAAACAGAACAGCCTGACACCCACAGAAACCCATTACCCAACTACCGTGCCGTACCACCACCAACCTATATGATCAATTCAGGCCTCCCAGAAGACCTTGTCCTAAAATCCTTTCACCCTCAAGCCTTTTGCCTGGGAATCTGGGATAGTAATAGTGAAGATGAGACTGAGCAAGGGAAGAACTTTTGGCTTGATTTCTCTAGTGGTGATGAGGAAGAAGTGAGGGGAATGACCGCAGCGGCCGCTTTTACAATGATGTGGCGAAACGGGTAAGGAAGCCTTGACCGATGGTAGAGAAGTGGTGGAAAGTGCAGAGAATGTTGAGGGGGATACAGTGTTGAAGCAGTTGAAAAAGACCCGGTCTCAGGTTAGCATCTGGAAATTACTGTGCACATCTCAAGAGCATAGGCAGGCCATGGTTGAGGCCTTGAATAAAATTGTGGTGCCTGAGGATGCCAACCCCGCAATGCTTGTCGGGTCAGTACGAGGAGAAACTTTACAAAGGATCACTTTTTCAGAAGAAGAACTCCCGGCTGAGGGTAGAAATCATAACAGGCCTTTGTTTATCAGAGCTGAAGTGAAGGGTAAGAAGACTTCATGTGTAATGGTGGATGATGGTTCGGCCATCAATGTGTGCCCGTTGAAGATTTTGGCCAGGCTAGGCATAAAGGCAATAGACTTGGACCCTTCCAACATGACCATTAAAGCTTACGATGAAAGTAAGCGCGGAGTGGAAGGTACTTTATAGCTGTGGTTAAAGTAGGCCCGGTTGAGGACGAAGTTGAGTTTACAGTGCTGGATATCCCAGCCACTTTTGCCTTATTGTTGGGAAGGCCCTGGTTCCATAAGCTTGGGGGTGTGCCCTCTACTCTACACCAGATGATTAAGTTCCCGTATGGGGGGGAAATTGTTACTGTCCGAGCTGAGGTAGACAATGATGTTGCCGCTTTGGAAGTACCGCCTTTCACAAGATTCTAAGTGTCGGTAACTTTTGAGGAATAGGTGGATCCTAAGGTAGCTCGGATCATGGGGAAAATGAAGTATGAGCCGGGTGAGGGTTCAAAACTGCCAGATTTCAGAGGACAAACTACTCGGAAGGGTTTGGGGTACAAGTCTGATGAAGAAAAGCCAAGGTCAAGAAGAAGGGCCTAAACTGATGGATTGCTTTGTGAAGGCTTCAGGGTATCAAGGGAGCCTGAGCCTGTGGAAGTTAATGGAATTGTGGTACCGGGGTTTGAGATCTTCCAGGACGTAATGGGAAAGAAGCCAATAATGGAAAAAGCTGCAAAGAATGAAGAAGAGAAGTGGGAAGAAGAACTAATGAAGTTAGAAAGTTTGACTCTTGAGGATAGAAGAAGCTCGAAAGAACCCGGTTGTAGAGGAAGAAGTGTCTATGAGTGATGAAGACATTTACCTTCCTGATTTGTTTGAATGTACTTCTGCATTATCCAATAATAAAGACATCTCTTTTGCTTACTTCTTGCCTGAGTCATTTCTTTTACTCTGCACGAATCAAGTATATTTGATATCAGCTCGGCCAAAACAAACGCATTTAACCTTGGTATACCTGAGAATCCCAAGGAAATTCTGATTGCAAGGGAAGTTACCGCTGAAGAGCGGGAGAAAGAAGAAGAAGTATTGATCAGATATGCCAAAGTGTTTGCTTGGTCCTATGAGGACATGCCTGGGGTAGACAGAAGCATTGCCCAACACACTGTTGGACGTTATGACCCATAGCGTCACTATTTGTACAGATCATATAGTGTTTTAATTAACTATGTAACAAATGAGATTGCACTCCTATCATTTGTGATTAGATCACCTTGATATATAAATGATGGGAGGTCCTTATGATTTGTTCCTAGATTAAGAATGATATGAGACAGTATCAATCAACGAAGGATAATCATTAAACATCCCTAGTCAGAGCATTGTCGAGATTGGACATCGATAGATGCGTAAAAGACTAGTATTACCTCTTGTGCGTGTTATGTGAGACATAACGGCATAGGTCTCGTATATCTGGGTATAGGATACTCAGGCAAGTGTAATAGGAGTTGTGTTTCATCGATGGTACGGGAAACAGCTTCGCTCTGGATTAGACCACCGCAGAATCCCATTGGTAGCATGACATTGTGTCTATGGAGTCTGCAATCAAGGTAGGTGTATTTGGTCTTAACCTGAGACTTGCACCGCTAATACTTGCGACAATCATGTACTTTAGTTGAGTCGTCCAGGGCTTTAACAGGTTTTGTGTACGCGATGCTGGGTATATTGAGAATCGTAGTGTATTGGGTGTGATGTCAAGACGGAAGTATCACTCCAGTCA
>SKCR01050718.1:0-139557 GCA_019454045.1 Zanthoxylum bungeanum | reverse complement strand
TTTTCTTGTTATATGTCTTTTGGTATATAGAATGGAAACCCGGACACAAATTTCATAGCCGATTTCAAATGGACGGTAGTATGATCTACACTCGAGATACAACTCCACGTACCATTAGATATTGACAAGCATTGTTGTGTCTTTTTTTTTGTGTTAAAAATGAAAAATACAAAAAAAAAATATAAAATGAAAAAGACCAAAAATACTTTTGTGCCTTGTTAGAGAATGAAAAGCTTATTGCATGTGATCCTGATATGTAGGATATATGATTATGCATGTATAATATGTTTTTTTATTTTTCTTGATGCCCTATGTGTATGATTGTGTGTGATAAAAACCTTTGGTATATCTTGTGCTTGTATTTCACATACACATCTTTTTTCTATCAATGCTTGGTCGAATGTATGAGTTTTTGGACGGGAAATCTAATCTCTACCATATTTTCCCCACTAAATAGTGTGACATTTGACTAGATGACTTTGCTATCCCCCTGTAACATAAAAATAATAATAATAAATAATTTACATGAGACTCAAGAGAAAAAGAGCCAATGAGCCAAAATTTAAAAGATAAGAGAAAAAGTCCTTCACTCGAAAGAGTTTTTATTTATGAGTTTATCATATTTAGGGGAGAATATTATAGCATGCAATCAATGTTGCTTATTTTCAGGACCTAGTGGTGCTGGGTTTGAATATCTATTTTGTGGACTTGTTGTGTTAGGAGATGAGATTTCTTTGGATGCGTCATGCTAATAAAATAAGGTCTTAAGCTTTGATTCGTTGTGCACATAATTTTCACGCAAGTACTTGTTATGCTTTGGTATTTATGTCATATGCATGCGTGTAATATTTACCAAAATCTTAAGTGATGCATATTATTTCATGTCATAAATAGCTGAATACTAATTGAGTATCATTGTACTTGCTTAAAGTGTTGTTTCAGTCAATTTTGATTGATTTTTCTTTACCTCATTGTGTGCTTGTGTGTGCTTTATATCATTACATACCATTTTTGGTGCATATTTATGAGTTTTTTTTCTTCCCATGTGGTATTTTTGCTAACTGAGTAGGTCTGTTGGTGAGGGGGAGTAGGTTTAGTTTGCATGGTCTCTTACATGTGTTGTTTATCCTGGTACATTTACCCTTTGTCATTTCGTGACAAAAAGAGAGATAATAGTTTGGGAGTTTGCGAGTAGTATATCCTTTCGTTTGATATCTCCATTTAAGGGGGAGTATGATATCTACCTCTACATGTATGAGAGTTTTATGAATTTAATCTGCTTTCTCTTTTCTTTATATTCCCTATGCTTTTCACGGTATATTCTTGTTTGTGGATATTTCAGTAAGCAGGTTATTTATTGAGGTGGCATTGATATCAAGACTACTTGATTAGGTATTATATCGAGTCTTATTGTAATAAGTCAATGTCTTGATGGTTGGCAGTAGGCTATTTTATTTTTGGGTCTTTTACTGTAGTCTTTATAGGCAATGTCTGTAACAAAAGAAGTTAAATTGAGTTGTAATAAGTCTTGAAAAACTTGGAGCAATTGGATTAATATTTGGCAGCTGTGCATCAAGGAATCAGACATGTGTTCGTGTTGCGCTCGTTAAAGCATTCGAACAAGTAGCATTAGTGTCACGTCCGTTGTTGGATTCGAACGAAACTTGGCAGAAGGTTCTTGTGTTTGGTGCGTCCTTTAATGAGATCGAACAAAATATTTTAGAGAGAAAACGTTTGAGGTGCGTTCGAATATGCATCTAGTGAGCACGCTTTCGACACGCGTTCGAGTGGCATTCGAATGCCCGTCTGTAACTTAGTTATTTTGGACGCGTTTTCAAGCTATTTTACCTTTGGAGACCCTAGCTCTTGCCCTACCTATATAAAGAAACACATAGTCACCTTCACAAGTGTTGAAAATATATTTCCTTGAGTCAAAAATATTCATAGCTTTCAACCTTCTTGATTTCACCTTGAAGACTATTTGTTTCTCCTGTTTTCTGTATGTTTGGTGAAACCTTTCTTTGATTTACCATCAACACAACCAAACCCAACTTCCTAACCCTTTAGAGTTCTCCAGGAGGAAGATTGGCAGTCAGAGTTCCAACATTCAGAGTTGTAAAGTTGATTCGCTCAGAGACTTCAGAGGTTCTTAAGAAAATCGTGGAGTACGAACTCAAAGAGTTCTTCGAGTTCTTGCAGTCTAGAGGTACTAGAGTCGGTGGAGTTACCACCATAAGTATTTAACAATCATTGTAAGTTTCTCTTTATAGTGGATTTGGTTGGTAGGTGCCGAGATACCCGAAGTGGTTTTACTCGCACGAGTTTTCCACTTCGTCAATAAATTGCCGTGTTGATTTATTTATTACATTAATTTTATCTGCTTTGATTTATAAACTGTTCGACTTAAGGGTGGTTGTTAATTTGATTAATCCATAGAAATAATATTTAGGATTTGTCTTAAAATATTGTGTTAAATCCCGCATAGGGTCAGAACCTTAGATAAATACGAATTTTTATTTCCCAATGCATGTTTAATAGTTTTATCTACTATTTAAATATGTGATGAGCATGTGTTTACTGTATTATCTTAAAATAATGTGCATGATGTGTTATGCTTGATATGTGATTTATGAATGATATCTGGTCGGGCGTACTTTATGTCTAGCCTAATATTATATATATTCGGCTAGATGACCCCTGTGATATATAGGATAGAAATCCAGAATTAAGTTCCATAGCCGATTTTGAATGGACGATAATATATTTCAGACTCGTCAACCTTCTATTGAATCTCCATCACCTGTTGTTCATCAAAGCCCATAAAGATAGAGTCCTCAATCATAATCGCATTAGTAATCTTTCTCAAAGACGATTGCACGTCGCCTACAAATTTGACTAATTCATCTCTCCTCATAAATGACGATAAAAGGTTCATATTTTGGCTATAAAGTTTCTAATAGCAGGTGATGAGGGACTGGACTTCATCCTTAAGCTCTTAACAGACACAATTTGACACAAGGATTGATAGGGATTTGAGAACATAGAAGCCTGATAAACTCTGCCAAAATTATGTCTAATCCTTCTAGGTTTGCTATCTAAACTCGTGAAGGCCGGGGTATTGATTGAGGAAGTCCCTCAAGGCATCTAGTTTCGATCTTATGCTCATTCAAATCTTAGGCCGAGATTGAGGCGATCATAATTAGCAAAAGCATCATAAATGGACCAAAGGATGGAATCAGGATTGTGCAAGGTAAAATAAATAGTAAGAATTCTAACATATTGTTCGTGTATAAAATGAACAAGAGAGTAGAACTTACAACCTCAGGAGCTAGAGTGGATAATGATGGCTCTTCAGTTGATAGAGTCACAAGAGCAGCGGTCGTGGACGTTGAAGTTGTAGGCTGACCGGCCCACGGAGAAAATGGATGGATTTCTACCTCAAGGGCAACAAAAATTGGAGGACTCGGATGAAGCGTTGAAGAAGATGAGGAATCTAATTGGGTAGGCCAAAAAGGGTTCTTAGGCGGAGAAAATTCGAGATTGCCCCCTGGACGGTTAGGCTCATCTACTATAGAAGAGTATAATGAAGAATTAGATTAATCAGATAAATCAAAGACATCAACAACTTTAAATTGACGGGCAATAAAGTTTGGGGAATAGACCGCAACCCTAACCTTGTCATTGTCCTGACCAAGATGAATGTCATGGGCCAACTCACGGCCGCATAAGAACCGGTGCCAAATGTGAGCTACAACCTCATCATCATTAGGATTTAGAGTAGTATGGACGAAGGCAAGGCTGTTGTCTAAAGAAAAATGGAAGAAAGATGAAACCTCATAAAGTCAGTCAAAATAATCGAAAATACAACGATATGTGAAAGATACCAGCCCCAGCTGAGAGAGCGGAAGGCCATCACAGAGAGCTGAATGGTTGGATTGAATAAAGCTAAAAAAATAGGAAATACACTCTGATATATAACTGAGCTAACCAGAGCGGAGCAAAAGTGATTGGGGAAAATCCAGAACGAAGTTGTTTAGCAAGAACGACCAACCCTTGTAAAGGATTACTATGATAAAAGAAGGAAGATCAAAAATTCGAGAACTGGCTATGTCATAAGGCAAAGACAGGTAGCCAACGACAGGCTTCTGGCTAAGAACGTAAATAATAAATTTGCAAAGCTAATAGTGAATGAACATTATGCGTTCACTATGGTCACATGAGAGGTGAGACCTGTAATATCTAGAAATTCGGAAACTTTTACGGAAAGATTTTATATTGCAGATAGGGTCTCGAATGAGACTATCAAATTTCGAGCTGAAGGGTCTCGAATTTGCATATTTCCGAAAAGGAAAAGGTTAAGGATGTAATTGTGATTTCGTGGGGTCAAAACGTAGTTTCATAAAATATTTCTATAAATACCATGAAGTTTTTAGAAATTGTAAAAAATGGCATAAGCTTTCCACTCCTCTCACCCGACCCCTCTTCTTTCTTTTAGTGATACGAGGCATTAGCTGGCCGTCTCAATGTTACCAGATGGAGCGTCCGACCACTCTGCATCCAACGATGGCCGGCGGTGGGTGATGGCAGAAATGCCGTCAGAATACATAAAAGAGAGAGGTGCGTGAATGGGTATCCCAATCCAGGCTCATCGCTTCATTTCATGGCCCGAGCCACCCGCTAAATCAAAGCTCTCGGAGAGTACTACAAGATGGCAGTGATGATTTTTCTGACTATGCTCGATTGCATGGAAAATAAGGAGAAAAAGCGATGATGAACAGTAATGTCAAATAAACAGTAGCTCCGATCATAATTCCGTCGATTCCAGCACGTTCGTGGGATCGTTTGGAGTCCGTATATGCCCTCGAAATCTCGGTAAGACCTCTCGGTATAAATTCACAAATTTCAAGTTTATCGTTAATGTTCGGATGTATCCAATAGTTTCGTAGAGTGGAGTATTGATATAAATTGAATTGTTTAAGTATTATTTTATTGAATATTAGTATCTGGTAGAATTCGAGTTAAAATGGAAT
Organism: Zanthoxylum bungeanum; assembly: GCA_019454045.1. Classification (NCBI taxonomy): domain Eukaryota; kingdom Viridiplantae; phylum Streptophyta; class Magnoliopsida; order Sapindales; family Rutaceae; genus Zanthoxylum; species Zanthoxylum bungeanum. The sequence continues at coordinate 134,527 of SKCR01050718.1, read as the reverse complement.
GAGTTTGATCGATTCGATATAATACGTAAGTTTTTGGTAAAAATGGGTTTTGCGTATAAAGATGTGGTTTGGTAGGTAATAATTTAATGAGATGCTAGAATTCTATAGATACGTTGTATAGTGTGGAACTAAGAAGATAAGATTATTGCATGTTGCATTCAGTACAGTAAGTAAAATTATCCATGTATAATATACGTAAACGGTCATAGGGTAGAGTTGAGATTTATAAGTTGTGTATATTCATATATATCTGATAACTATTTATTTTCTTATAGTTACGTGAGTTACTTACTGAGATTTATAGCTCACACCCCGATTGTTTGCTAGTTTTGCAGGTTCACATTGGACTTAGAGAGCTAGAAGATTTCCATAGACGTCTTGCAGACAGCGGATCACCTTGATGCAGTCAAGTTGGTCTTGAGTCGTTGTATGGTTTTGGGATGTGTAATTGGGCTCCCACAACCTTAGTTTTATTTATTTGTATCACATGTGTAGTTTTAATCGTGCTGAACACGTAGTTATTTATCTTATGTCAGGCCTAAGGCCTATTTGCATATGAGTTGAGATTTGTCAGGCCGGAGGCTTTTTTAGAATATGAGTTGAGACTAATTGCTTGACTGTATTTTAGAACCTTGAGGTACTGGACTTTGATCCAGGTTTCATGATTTTTAGCAGAGGTCATGCCGAAATTTTAGTAGCATTAGAGGCTTATGGAGATGGTTTTTTTGTCTCATGCCGATAGTATCCTAGCTCTAGGTGGCATATTATAAAGTTGGTATCAGAGCGTTATTTAAAGTTCAATAGCATGGTCTAGAGTCAGTGACTGAAATGTGGGGTATCCGGCTATCAGAGAATATTTTCTGTTTTGTATAGACTAGATAGGTCCTTATATTTAATATGAATTTTCCTTTGGTATGAGATGATTTCATGCTTGGTGCCTAGCCCGAGTGCCATCGAAGTCAGTGGATGACTTATTTTGATGTGTATAGACTAGTTGTTTTCGTATTAGAAGAAGTTACCTTGAGTTGAAACCTTGTGAGCCCTTGAGACTAGAGAATTCAGAATAATTATATAGTAGCAGTATTAGGTCCTTGAAAGGCCCATAAGGTTATTTGTATGTGTTCGAGACATTTGAGACTAAGAATTCAATGTAGCACTGTAGTTGTGCTCGAAGTTAGGAGGGGTGTGATAAACCATCGCAGTTATTGGTTAGTCAGGTTCTCTAGTTAAGAACCAAGTTAGTATAGTTTACAGCTGACGAACAATTAAAGATTATAGATATGAAAAAGGGTTAGCCCTTAGCACCAGTACGTAAGTATGCATATGATGAATAGAGCTAGAGAATTTCTAGAAATGGATTAGAGAGTTTTCGTGTATGCATTGTGAATCAGATCAACAGGTATAAGGGTGAAATAATTTTGAGGACAAAATTTTAAGGAGGGGAGAATTGTAATATCTAGAAATTCAGAAACTCTTCCGGAAGGATTTTATATCACAGATCGAGTCTCAGAATGAGACTATATTGGAGAATAAGAGTTTAAATGTTGAAATATAGCTCGTAATATTTTAAAATAGAGATTTAATGCATGGAAATTGGAAATCGTGTGACATTAAAGAATCTCTTATGCGATTTATGTATATTATTTTATACAAATGAAGTTTATTGGTTCGGCTATAGAGATAGCAAACGAATTTTGATTGAGTTGATTCTTGAACCATCAGACTCGTTTTTTTGAGACGAACAACTTTTGTGTTGAACACTTTTCCAAATTTCGAGTTGAGGGCCACAAATTTACATATTTCAGAAGAAGGACAAGGTTAAGTACGTAATTGTAATTTTGCGGGTCAAAACGTAATTTCGAAAAATATTTCTATAAATACCATGAAGTTTTCAGAAATTACAAAAATTGGCATAAGTTTTCCACTCCTCTCATCGACCCATCTTCTTCCTTTTGGCGATTTGGGGCATCAACTCGCTGGTCGGCCATCTGGCCAAGACCGGCCATCGCGACAGTACCGGGTGGAGCGTTTTGCCACCCTACATCCAACGGTGGCCGGCGGTGATGGCAGAAATGCCGGCCATACGGCGGAAAAAAGAGAGAGAGACGTGCGTGAATGGGTATCCTGATCCTGAATTATCGCTTTGTTTCACAACCCGAGCCACCCGCCAAATCGAAGCTCTTGGAGAATACTATAAGATGACGATGATGATTTTTCCAATCCATGCTCGGTTGCATGTAAAATGAGGAGAAGAAGCAGCGGTGAACAGTAATGTCGAATGAACAATAGATCTGATTAGAATTTCATTGATTCTAGAGCGTTTGTGGGATCGTTTGGAGTCCGTATATGCCCTTAAAATCTCGGTAAGACCTCTCGATATAAATCCGTAAATTTCAACTTTATAGTTAAATGTTCAAATCTCGGTAAGACCTCTCGATATAAATCCGTAAATTTCAAATTTATAGTTAAATGTTCGAATGTATCCAATAGTTCGTCGTAGAGAAGAGTATTGATATAAATGAATTGTTTGAGTATTAGTATATTGAATACTAGTATCTGATAGAGTCCGAGTTAAAATAGATTGAGTTTGATCGATCCGATAGAATACGTAAGTTTTCGGCAAAAATGGGTTTTGCGCGTATAAAGATATGATTTGGTAGGTAATAAGTTAATGAGATGCTAGAATTACGTAGATATGTTGTATAATGTAAGTAAATGAGAAGATAAAATTACTACGTGTTGCATTCAGTAAAGTAAGTAAATTTTCCATATATCTGATTACTATTTTCCATACATAAACAGTCATCGGGTAGAGTTGAGATTTATAAGTTGTGTGTATTCACATATATCTGATTACTATTTATGTTCTTACAGTTACTTGATATATTTATAAGACGTGAGTTACTTACTGAGCTTTATAGCTCACACCTCGATTGTTTGCTAGTTTTGCAGGTTCGCATTGGACTTAAAGAGCTAGAAGATTTCCATAACTGTCTTGCAGACAACGGATCACCCTGATGCAGTCAAGTCGGTCTTGAGTCGTTGTATGATTCTGGGATGTGTAATTAGGCTCCCACAGCCTTAGTTTTATTTATTTGTATCACATGTGTAGTTTTACTCGTGTTGAGCATATAGTTATTTGTAGTTATTTTTCTTATGTCAGACATGAGGCCTATTTGCATACAAGTTGAGATTTGTCAGGCCAGAGGCCTTTTTAGAATATGAGTTGAGACTGATTGCTTGAGTGTAATATCAGGACACCTCGAGGGGCTGGACTTTGATCCATATTTCATGATTTTTAGCAGAGGTCATGCTGAACTTTTAGTAGCATTAGAGGTTTATGGAGATGGTTTTTCTATCTCCTGCCGATAGCATCCTAGCTCTAGGTGGGATGTTACAAGACCGATGAAAGATTTGGACAATGTCGAGTAAGAGCTAAAGAAAGAGTTCTTGAAAGAATAAATGGTGGATAGGAATTTGGTCCGAGTGGAAATGATAATGCCCAAAATGAATAGACCGTCAGTGTGCTTACATCATGCAGAGTGATGGTCATGGGACTAATTGGGAAAATATAGGTGTTTTATTCAGAAGACCAAAAAAGATGAGAGATAGGGAAAAACGATTAATCAAAAGAAGGAATTAAGGAAAGAAAGCTCGAGGAGAGATATGATACCTAATTATTCAAAAAGAGTGGGTTTCAATGTCATCTTTCATACGGTGAAATTAAATCATGAAGGTAGAATCTGGTTTGGTCCAAATGTGGATGGCATTAGCATGACAAAGTGGGGGAAAAGGTAAAGGCTATGACAATGGAAGAGAATATGAGAGAGGGAAGAGCTGGGCCAAATGGGAAGTGGTTATGCCTTCTTCTTCAGTAAACACAGGACCAATAGTGCATAACCTATTTGCTGCATCCAGAGAAAGCACAATAGTGGTGCTGATTAGGGATCTTCCAGGGCTTTATAGTAATCCAAAAAGGTGGAGACTTCAGGGTGTTTCGAAGTGGGTGATGAAGAAGCCATTTGAGAACTTGTGAAAACAGGGTTTCTTTTCAGTGCTTAAAAAATTATAGAGTGGTAAAACTGAAATAGGAAACCGAAAAAAATATTTTTATAGCCAAGGCAACGACACACGTTAGTTGTCTTAGATAGATGGCAAGCCCTGATTAGAACTAGAGGAAAAGACGATAACATGAAAGGACAAGGAACAATTTCTATTTGATTAGCGTAAGACGGAGATACATATGTCAGTTGGAGAGATGTAAACAAAAAAGACAAGCGTATTTAAAAAGAAAATGACGAGCTTTGATTAGGCATATTGTATTTAAGAGAGGCCATCTAAATATTGCATCAATGAAGTTATATTTAATGAAGAGACATCCTAGGTCATCTTAAGGGTTGCATGTAATGACGAGTCATCTCAAAAGAGATAGTAGTCAAGAAATACGGCTCAAATCTCATTGACCGAATCAGTTGGGCCGTATTTGGGGGTAATTATTGACCATCAAAACTTATAAAAGTTAAATGACGTTATAAGAAACACCGAAGGTATCATCACTCAAACAAGTCATATGATACGACATAGACGAGACTCGTCCTGAATGAAAGAATTCACGAGAATCGACCAATCACCTAGCAACGAAATCGCTCAATCGGTCAGACAACCAAATCGCCCAACCAGCTAGACAAAAACCGAACCAATGAGCAATTACGCAAACATGATTTGATAGTAGAATAAAATGGGGCACGTTTCCAACAGTTATCATAGGTAGCAAGTCATAACGTGAAGCACAACTCGGCAGTTACCACAATCTTAAGGCAAGACTGTGCAATTATCATACAGTTATCTTCACTATTATATAAGCTCAAAGTCAAGTCTAGGAAAAGGAGAAGAAATAAAAAAGACTAGTAAGAGCAAATGTAAATTTTTTTTTTCTTAGATAACTGATTATGATTGTGTCTTTGTGTCCTTTGGATGTCTTTCTCAATCAAATTAAACACTCCTTTTTGGGACTTTATTCTAAGAGATTTGAAGTTTACATGCTCTCTTTCTGCAAACCCAAATATGTTTGTTAACAGTACTTAATGAGAAGTGACAATATAGTTTCCTATTATCATAAATTTACATAATGATTCTGCATTGAGTCCTTATCCTTTTTCCCTAATTATAGATGTAATTATTAAAATATTCAAGATGAGGTGATATGGTGTATCCTCATAGTGATGATATACTACTGGTGAATGAGTCCAAATAAGGTATTGAGGCTAAACTTAAATGTGGAGAACTTTAGAATCTAAAAGCTAGGTTAAATACTGAGCACACGATGTGTGCGAGTTTAATAAAGGCTGTAAAGGTAAAGGTGATGGATATAAGAATTTGTGACAGATCAATCTCAAAAAGTCAATATTTTAAGTACTTGGGGTTTATTCTTTTCAAAAATATAGAGAATTAGATCAAGATGTTAATAGAATTCAATTGGACAAGAGAAAATAGAGATGTGTATCTGCGATTTTATGCGATTACAATAATTCTTTTTTTTTTAAACTTAAAAGAAAATTTTATAGGACAGTCTTGAGACCTGCAATATTTTATGGGAATAATACTGGGTAATAAAACATTAATAGGTCCAAAAATGAGGATTTCTTAAATGAAAATGCTTTAATGGATAAGTGGGAGGACGGGAAGAGAAAAAAATAGAATGAAATGATTCAAAAAAAAGTAGGTATAACACTGATTGAGGAGAATGTGAGATAAACATGAGTAAAACGGTTTAGAAATGTATAACATAGACCTTTAAGTTATTTGGTAAGAAAATGAAATAAATGATACTCTCATATATCCAACATGGTCGGGAAAAACTTAAGTTGACATGGATTAAAATCATAAAAAAAATACAAATTTTTTATTGAATTTAATGAGACATTGATTTCAAATAAAATATAATATTATCAAATAATTCATATAGTGGAAGAAAATCATTTTATTTGGTTTGGTTTGGTTATAAAGAAAATATTACAATTATTTTTTAAGATGCGTTTCGAAGTTAGAGGTGCCAATTGGCTTATAGTTTCAATACTTGTCACCATCTTATTGCAGGGAGCAGAACACTTCGATGTATGGCTGAGTTTTAACGATGTATTTGCCTTTAAGTAACTAACTAACTAAAGTACCAACATTTTAATTTTTTTTATATAAAGGGTCAAGATTATATCAATTTTGTTATCTGGTAAAGCACTTTCTTGATGACCAATTGTTTGTTTGGTTTTGGTTGGTCCTGCATAAATTAATTTATAGCCACAAGAATTGAGGACAAGCAAATATCCGTCTGTGTACCACTTCAGTAAGAATTACATGGCTGTGGGTTGAATCTCGTTTAAATGGGGAAATTCTTAGGACCATCATTAAGAAATTTGGTGTCATAGCTTGATTGGTTATGCATTGGAAAACATACAGAGAGCACACAAGCTTGAGTTGGGTAGCAATATTAATTTGGGAAAATAATGTAGTTTATTTACTCTTTCATTCAAGCTTTTTATAAAATAGCTTCATTTATAAAATTAATTAAATAAAAATCTAAACATTTTTCATATATATATATAATGAACTTAAAGTAATTAGGTATAATATGTCCTCGGCAGAGGCGGAACGATGTTCACGCCTGAAGTGGCTATGAAAACCTTCATATTCCCAAAATTTTATTATATTTCAGTATTTTAAAATTTTTAATTGATAAAATATCATTTCTTATTATTATTTTTTTTTGGATTTTCAAACCTTTTGTACGGGCAAAATTTGATCCGGGGGCAATTTCGACCTTTTTTGCTCTAGGATCACTACAGAATGCACCCCCGAGTCCTCCTAACCAAACCCCAAAGACACAGATACAGGCCCAGGCCCAATGAACATCAAACGCCCGTAACCGAAGGATCATTCAAAGGCCAGTCCAAGTAACGCCCAGGCTCATAAACACAAACCAGTTGTTCCAGCCTACAACGGGTAAAAGCAATAAATACCTCTCATGGAGTCGACCGTTACGGAGGAATGATCAAGTGTGATTAAGGGCATACCCCCAGGTGGGTATATAAGTGAGGAGGCTCCGTGTGGAAAAGGGGTATTCAACTTCTAGCTCTCTCACTCACAACTTTAGAAAACTCTCACTCAGGATCACAATATCTCCTACCTACCGCCCTCACGGCAGCCTACGGGGGTCAAGGTAACATCTGGCCTTGTCTCTCCCTCTATAATTCCTTATACATCCATCATTGACTTGGGTGTCGGAGTGCCTACGGCATCCACCACACCGGTGGGCAGACCCTCCTCGCTCATCCTACTTTCTTTGTTTTGCAGGATCGCCAGTGCCCCTTCTACGAAATCTCGATTGTAGACGTCGAGTGTAAATCATCGTCTACAATTTGGCGCCCACCGTGGGGCCCTAGCGATCCATAAACAAACAAAGTTCTCACTCAACCAAACGATGAACTCGCAAGTATCAACATGACTTCGGGGGAGAGCCTTCAGATCCAATAGCTAACCAGTTGGCCATGCTCCAAGAACGCCTACGCATACTAGAAGAGGAAAATTCGTCCATGAAGAGTTCCAATGGCGACCTCCAAAGACAGCTGTAACACCTTTCCTCTATGCGTGGCCGAGTAGAATCAATGAATTCCCTTGAAACCTTAGGCCACCAGCCTAATTCGGTGGAGGCTCCGAACGTTGAAAGAACCGAAGGCCCCCACCCTGAAGATCGTCCAATCGGACATGGAGGTAACCAAAAAGACCACCCGGCCGAAACAATGACAGCTACAACAATACGCAAGGAAATGGAGGAATTCAAGGAAGTAATTTTGTCTAGCTTACCTGGAGCCAGGCTACCTTTGAGAAAGAGTAGGGCATGAACCTTGACGGATACTCCATTCGACGAAGGGATCAACTCGGTCGAACTCCCACGGAAGTTTAGCCCTCCAGAAATGAAATTATACGACGGATCAACCGACCTTGATGACCACATAATCTCCTACAAGTACAAAATGATGTCCACAGGCATTTCTCCACACCAAAGAAAGGCAGGCATGTGTAGAGGGTTCGGAGAAACATTGGCCGGTCCAGCCCTCACGTGGTTCATAAATTTGCCATATCGATCAATCAGGTCCTACAAAGAATTAGCAGACAAGTTCGTAGGACACTTCGCTAGTTCGTGCAAGTTTGAAAAGACTACAGACGACCTCAATTTGATTCAACAGCAGAATAGAGAGTCACTTCGAAGCTATGTCTCACGTTTCAACAAAGAGAGAATAGCTATCCCAGACCTCCACCAGCCGACAGCGGTAGAAGCATTCCGAAATGGGTTGTTGGCAGATAGCAGCCTCTATAAGAAGCTAACAAAAAACCGATGCTACTCCATGGATCAGGCATTGGCAAGAGCCCGAATGGAGATCAGATGGGAAGAGGATATGTGGAATACAAGCAAGGAAAGTACTTCCAGTCTACGGGAGAGGAGAGTGGGTCCATCCAGACGACCGAAAGAATTTTATAAGAGGTCTCAGCATACAACCGACCGAAGTGCATACCGTCCGAGGAATTCCCGTCCCTACGACAGGGAATCCAATCGTGGGCCAGTCCCTTACGACAGAAGAGAAAGAACCCTTTAATGCTGCGCCAAGACTCCCAGACTAAAACTTCACTATTTCACTAGGGGAACTCGTTTCAGTCCTCAGGAAGATGGGGAGTGAAGTGAAGTGGCCACCACGCTCCAATGAAGGCTCCGGAAAGAAAGACACCAGTAGATGGTGCGAATTCCACCGAGATTACGGGCACACGACAGCTGACTGCATAGCCCTAAGGTTGGAGGTCCTGGAACTTCTAAACAAAGGTCATTTGAAAGACCTGCTAACGGAGAAAGGAAAAGCTACTTTGGCCCGGAGGGAAGAAATGGAAGACCAGGGAGGGGCCCTAATTCCACCTCCAATCAACAGCACCGTCAATTTTATCTCAGGTGGTTCAGAAGTGAGTGGAGTTTCCTATTCAGCAGCGAAGCGACAAACCAGGTTGGTTTCATCAGTCGTCTCGGATCATGAACGAACTGTGGCAGTAGACCATATGGGGTTAGTAATTGAGTTCTCATACGACCTAGTGTCCAATCATGTGAATCCACACCATGACGCCTTGGTGATATCTCTACAAGTGGCCAACTTCATGGTCAAGAGAGTATTGGTCGACACTGGATCATCATCTAATATAATCTTTTTGGCGGCTCTCAATGATATGGGTTGAGGCTTGGAGAAAATGAAATGTCGGTCTACAGCCTTGATAGGCTTCAGTGGAGAGCAGAAATTCACTGTGGGTGAAATCTGTCTCCCAGTATACGCAGGGGGAATCAATAAAATGATCACATTCATGGTCTTTGATAGCCATTCAGCCTACAATCTGATAATGGGGCGACCGTGGATCCACGAGATGCGAGCTGTTTCATCTACATACCACCAAGTACTGAAATTTCCAACAAAATGGGGGGTCCAGGAGATTAGAGGGGATCAACTTGCTTCCAGGGCTTGTTATCAAACCACCATCAAGCCTAAAACCCAGTCGGCATAGCAATTATAGGGTGGGTCTGGTCGAGAACGTGTTGATAAGCTAAAAGTGGAGGAACTTGATGAAATCCAGATTCACCCAAGCTACCCAGACCACAAAACCCAAGTTGGAGCCGACCTTGATCCCATATTGCGGGCAGAACTGGTGGAATTCCTCCAGAAACACCATGATTGTTTTGCTTGGTCGCATGGGGATATGACAGGGATAGAACCAGAATTGATGACTCACGAGCTACACGTTGATCCTTCCTTCCCACTTGTCAAATAAAAGAGGAGGAAATTCACCCCAGAAAGGAATCGGGTCATCGATGAAGAAGTTCATAAGTTGTTAGAGAATGAAGCGGTCAAAGAAGTACAATACCCGGACTGGCTAGCCAATGTCGTGGTCGTGCGAAAGAAGAATGGGAAATGGCGAGCCTGCATTGATTTCACAGACTTGAATAGGGCATGTCCAAATGATTCTTTTCCTCTCCCACATATTGACTCGCTGGTCGATGCGACAGCAGGGCATGAACTGTTAAGCTTCATGGATGCCTACTCAGGCTACAACCAGATCCTCATGCATCCGAGTGATCAGGAGAAAACAGCCTTCATCACCAATCAGGGGATCTACTACTATAAAGTGATGTCGTTCGGATTGAAGAACGCGGGTGCCACCTACCAACGACTTGTAAACAAGATGTTTTCCCATCAAATTGGGAAGACAATGGAGGTCTATATTGATGATATGTTGGTGAAGTCACTACGAGCTAAGCAGCACCTGGAACATCTTGGGGAGGCATTTGGCATAATGAAGAAGTATGGGATGAAACTAAACCCAACAAAATGTGCCTTCGGAGTAGCTTCGGGAAAATTCCTTGGGTACCTGGTCACACGACGAGGAATAGAAGCCAATCCGGAACAGATAAAGTCCATTCTCAACATTTCATCTCCAACAAATCCAAAAGAGGTCATGCGACTTGCAGGAAGAATCACAGCTCTCAATAGGTTTATATTAAACTACAACATTAAATCCAATTTAATTTGTATTCAATACTAATTCTTTATTTAATTCCAAATTAAATAATTACACTTTATTAATGTGCCTTTGACAACTTAGATTCTAAATCTAATCATTACGGGTCTCAAAGCCCAATTAACATTCAATGTCAATTTAATTAAAGTCTAATGGGCTTTCAATTAATTTATAAGGCATGGAATTTGGCAACCAAAGCCCAATAAGGAATCACCCTTTTGCCAAAAATCAATTAGGCCCATTAGGCCCAATAAAATATTAAAGGCCCATTTAATTTATTTGGACTTTATGGATATGGTTTTGGGCCCAATTGGATCCAACCAATTAACCTAACCCAAACTTGGCCCAACCAAGCCCATTAAGCCCAAATACAACTTTAAAAGCCCAATTCCAAATTTAGCCCAAATAATTAATTTCCAAATTTCCAAATTTCACAATTCAATTAATCTAAAGTGTATAGCCATAATTAATTAGTCAAATTAACATTTCCAAAATACCAATTAACATAATTAATTATGCTAATCATCATCAACACATGTCCAACATTATTGAATCAAAAAATCAATTCATTTCATGCTATAAGCTCACGGTAATTTATGGTTTTACAAAATCGATTTCCATTTCAATCCAATTAAATCTCAAATCAATTTATCTCATGTCTTCCAATTCATCCAATGATCAAAAAATAAAAAATCACCATGACATTTATGGCACCAAACTTTTGGGGAAAAATTGATCCAATTCAATTTTCATCAAATTGACCACAAATAACTCTAAGCTATCATCATTCAAGCATACTCAATCAAACAATTTCATCAAAACATGCTCAAATCATTTTTACCCAAATTTTACTCTAAATCAAATTTCATACTTAATCAAGGCTCTGATAGTATTGTTGGGTTTCTAAGTTATCCCAAGATCAATTAAGCTATGAAAACATGTGAATACAACAAAGTAAAGTTGCGGAATACTCACTTTGATCAGTTGGATGTTGGCGGAGAGTTCAAAAATTCCCTTTGATGTATTCGGCCAAGCCCCTTTGTGATCCTCTAAGATTCGGTCAACCTCCATGAAATGATCTTCAAGCTCCAAGCTTTGTGAATGGTTCCATGCTCATGAGTTGGTTTCCCTATCACATTTGTGTGACCATTGGATGTGCTAGCATCATTGAAAAATTTGCCACAAATCATTCATATGCTTCTTGTATCTCTCGGCATTGAGAGGAACAAAAGAGAGAATAATGGCCCTTGGCCGAAAAAATGGGAGAGAGAGAGGAAAAAAAATGAGTTAGTTTTTGTGTATTTTGATTTCTAAAATCTAATACCAAAAACCAAAGTCAAAAAAGGTATAAGGCATTTAAGCCTTCCAACCACCACCATCAATCACAAGTGACAACCATCACATCACTCAAAGTGATGTGACTTTTATCACAAGAATGACTAATGATGTGACGCGTGATGTGACTTGTGGGCCCCACTTGATTCGAAATGCGAGTGGACCCGCAAACATTCCCGAGCTCGGGTTCGTTAATTCTGAATTAACGAATTTTCCGTTGCGACGTAATTAATTCAAATTTAATTAAATAATTATGCCTAGCAAAATTACTATTCACGTCGCTAGCGAATTAATTCTAAATTATCTCGTTCGCCTGAATTAAAATCTAATTTTAATTCCGCGTCGAAATCTAATTTCGTTTAATATATCGAATATATTATTTTATCGTTTAATTCCAAATTAATCGTTTTCTCTCTCTTAGTATGAATTTTATCCCAGATAAAATTCTCCGTAATTAATCCTAGATTAATTTTCTCTCTCTAATAATTAATCCATGATTAATTATGTGCGAGTCATACGTCATCGGTGAATCTTCGGGAAGCGACCCATGAGATCCCCGGATATGTTGGCAGTAAATCCGGTCGTCGGACTATCCGAACACGTACGTACCTAGTACTACGTTTTTACCGATTTACAAGACATGGTTGGCTTATAGCAAAGCACCGTGCCTACCCAATTCTCCAGAAATATTCTTAAAGGAATATGTAATCTATATCAGGCGTAATATACGTAGTATTGCGTATTGCGATCCAGTATCGGATGTCACATGCTAGGCCTGGGGCTGGAATTGTGTCTGCCCCGTACGAAGCACATGTCAGATGTCTAGTAACTAGTCTCTATAATCGGATAATCATGACCTAGTCATATCATCCCGATGACTGCAGTACTAAAGAGCACCAGTTCCGTATCCTACGTGACCATCATCTCTATATGACTGGAGTGATACTTCCATCTTGACATCACACCCAATACAATAAGATTCTCAATATACCCAGAAGAGGCGTACACAGAACCTGTTAAAGCCCTAGACGACCAAAACCAAAGTATATTGATTGTCGCAAGTATTAGCGGTGCAAGTCTCAGGTTAAGACCAAATACACCTACCCTGATTCGGACTTCCATAGACACATAGTCATACTACCAATGGAATTCCGAGGGGTCTATCCAGAGCGAAGCTGTTTCCGTACCATCGGTAAACACAACCTCCTATTACACTTGCATAAGTATCCAATACTTAAATATATGAGAACTATGCTGTTATGCTCCCACAACGCGCACAAGTGCAAGACTAGTCTATTCCGCATTATCGATGTCCAATCTCGATGATACTCCGACTAGGGATGTTTTAATGATTAAACCTTCATGGATTGATACTGTCTCATATCTTTTCAATCTGGAACTAATCATATGGACTTTTATCATTTATATATCCCGGTAATCTAATTACAAATGATAAAAGATCAATTTCCTTTGTCACATAGTTAATTTGTATAACAACACCACGTTCCGTACAAATAGTGATGCTATAGGTCATAATTGTCCAACAATCTCCCACTTGGCCTATAGCCAATCACTCAAGTGTCCTACACTTGAACTATGTACGGTTCGCTCAAACTTCTGCTGAGAAACTACTTTCGTCAGCGGATTTGTGAAATTATCATCTGATGCGATTTATTCGATCATCACATCGCCACGATGTATGATCTGAACGAATCAAATGAATAGTTGAAGTATATACTCGGATCGTTGATGAGACCATTAATTCTTTAGCCTGTGATGTAGCCTAGTTCAGCTGCTAACAGAACTACTCCTAATCTTATTAGGATTATTAAGATCCAAAGTGCTTCTATTGGTGCCTCAGCTGCAGCAATATTCTGCTTTTGTTGTTTATGCGGTAACAGTATCTTGCTTGGAAGATTTCCAGCTCACTGTTCCGGTATTCAAACTATATAGTACCTTTATTATGACTTATAGTCATTTTTATCGGTTAGGAAACTTACAATAGTGAACCCAGTCACTTCAAGATCTCCTTCTCTATAGTATAAGAAAGCATCCTTAGATCATCTAAGATACTTAAGGATATTCTTAACATCAATCCAGTGACCATCACTAGAATTGGCCTGATTGTGACTTCATATGCTCAAAGCATATTAGACACCAAGTCGCGTACATTTATTTCAATGTACGAGTTCTCGGAGAATGCCAACAACTTTTAGATCTATCCCAGTAGATCTTTATTCCTAGAATAAAGGTTGTCTCTCCCAAGAATTCTATGAAGAATTTTTCATGAAAGCCAAGCTTTCACCGATTGTATTATAGGAATATCATTTCCAAGAAATGATATATCATCATTTTATAGGACAGTCATTGTCAGTGCACTCCCACTAACTTCCTTATATACACAAGAATTATTATCGTTTTGAATTAAATCATATACCATTATGATTACATCAAAACTATAGTTCCAAGAACTCAATGCTTGCTACAATCCATCAATGGATCGAATTAACTTGCAAACCTTGTTTGCTCGTTTTGGTATGACAAAACCGTCAGGATGTTGTAAACATCCTCCAAAAGGTTTCCGTTAAGGAAAGAGATTTTGACGTTCAGCTGCCATATTTCATAAATGAAACATGCAGCTATATCAAGCATTATTCAAATGGATTTAACCATGGCAACAATTAAAAGGTTTCTTCGTAATTGACATAATGTTGATAATGATACCTTTTCGCTACAAGCCTAGCTTTGTACGTTGGTATGTTTCCATCCATGTATGTCTTCCTTGAAGACTTATATAGTACCAATAGGCACAATGCCTTCCGGTACATCAACTAGTGTCCAAACTTGGTTTATATACATGGAATCCATTTCGGACTTCATGGCACCTTGCCATAATAGGGAGTCGATACCTTGTATCACTTCCTCATACGTAGTCGGTTTGTCTTCCTCAATAAGATTGACATCTTTACGAGGTGAGATCAGAAACACATACCTCTCAGGTTGTTTTTTCTGACTCTCTCCGACTTACGCGGTTCTTGTATATTCGAAGTTTGTGGTAGAGTTTCATCCTTGATGAACTGTTTGTGTTCCATTAGGACTCGGTGTCTTGAACTGTATTACTCCGATTTTCATCGAGTTTTAGTTTCCTCCCACTTACCACTGCACATAGGTATTCCTCTTAGGAAAACCGCATGGCGAGCAATAATTAAATTGTTCTCTAGTGAGTTGTATAAGTACTATACTTTGGTTACCCTAGGATAACCTACAATTTAGGCACTTATCCGATTAGGGTTCTAGTTTGGTATCATCCAAACATATGCCTAGCATTCTCAAACCTTCAGGAGTGAGAAAACCCAGTTTCTTTCCTGTTCATATCTAATATGAAGTCTGTCAGACAAATTTTTATGGAACCTTATTCAAAATAAGTATTGCACTGTGTAATGCATATCCCTTGAAGGAAAATGGTAGCTCAGAGCGACTCATAATTAACCTTACTATGTCCAACAAGGTTCAGTTTCTCAGTTCGGACACACCGTCAAATTGAGGTGTTCCGTGAAGAGTCCACATTGAAAGAATACTATACTCTTTCAAGTATTCAAGAAACTTATTGCTTAAGTATTTCTCACCATGGTCTAACCGTGACGGTTTTATACTTTAGCCGATCTGTTTGTCTACTTCGTGCCGAAACTCTTTGAATTTATCAAAAGTATCTGATTCGTGTTTCAAAAGAAACACATAACCATAATGCGATGCCACATCTGTAAAGGTTACGAAGTGTTCAATTCCACTTCTAGCCTAGCTAGATATGGGCCCACTTACGTCACTATGAACGAGGGCTAACAGATCGATGGCACTTGTACTTTTACCAAGTAAAAGGTGTTTTAGGCACTTTGCCTAATAAACTAGATTCGTAGACATCATTTGAATAGAATCAAATCCGTCCTAGTATCCACTTTTCAAAAGTGTGGATATACGAGTCTTGTTTAATGTGTCCCAGACAACAATGCCACATATAAGTCTCAAATGATTAATTCAGTTTGAGCTATTTGTTTGTCATATCATACGTTTGAGATTCATTTATATTCAAAATATAAATACTGTTATTCACATCTAATGTGTTTATCTTAATATCATCTTTATAAAATAAAATACTTTAGTGTTCTAGAATATAAAGGTATACCCGCAACGAGTTATACTCTCATATAGAGATAATGTTTCTAGTCAAACTAGGTACATTATAACAGTTTCCTAATTTAAGTACATACCCAAAGGGTAGTTCCTAAACTTAGGTTTCTACGGTTAAAACATTGACTTTCGTCCCGTTTCCGACTCGTAGGTTAAATCTCAACTGAAGTCAGTCTCCTGCTAATCAGCAGATTCTGCACATCAGTACATATTTATGTACCATACTTAGTATCAAAATCCAATTTTGAAACTAATAGTGAACATGTTTATGACAAACATACTTAAAGCCGGAGCCTTGCCCCGCCTTCATTTCCTTCATGTCTGCCTTGTCCATACGGCAGTCACGTATCCAGTCACCCCGTTTGCCACAGTTTAGGCAGACATCTTGGGATATGTCATTTGTCTTTCTAGAAGACTTTGATGATTTTGCCTTTGCCCATTTTAGAAGCTCTGGCTCTGCTTCCTTGAGCATAGCCATCAACTCTCCAAGAGTTTACTCTTGATTCACAATGAACATGCCCCAGCTATCGGGTAGAGACTATAAGATCAAATCTTTGGTAGTCTCGGCCATGTAGGTAATGCCCAGCTAACCTATCTGATCGATGTCAGCAATCATCTACGACACCTAGTGCTCGACAGATGTACCCTCTAACATACGTTAGCATAAGAGCTTCCTTTTGCAATTAGTACTTCTAAGATCTAAGAATATATCTATGAAGATCTTTAATTTCATCTTCATGGTACAAGGATCTAATCCTTAACTTTGACGACGAAATTAAAGTGTCATTGTATTAAGCATAATGGATTGAGCAGTAAATTTATCATCACATGAATCTTCCAAAGATCATGTTCTACTATTTGCTCAACTTCGGGCTTAGGCCCGAGAGGTTACTCTATCAAATAGAGTAACTTCTAGGTTTCCAGGACTATCCTGAAGTTTTATTCCCAATTTGAAAAATTAAAGCCGTTTAAAGACATTTTCTCCCAGGATTATGTTTTAAACACTAATCTTTCAGTTATCTTGATTGCTATAGTCCAACTATCCAATCAACGATTTCAGGTACTATTGAATATAATGATTACTATAGTCTAACTATATTATCAACTATAATTTAATTGGTTAAATTCAAATATATTGATTACTATAATCCAATTATATAATCAACTATAATTTGAATTAGTTTGAATACAGTCCAACTGTTTAATTTAAAACAACGATATTAGTCCAACTAATATTTATTCATGTATTGACGAAAAATTGAAATGAGCGCGTATTGGCAAGTATCTAAATGAATTTGCAAATTTAATACTTGCCTCCCACTATTTTTCGGCGAGCCTCTAACCCTCTGTTGAGTACTCGGGAAACCTTGTTTCCTAGTGGGCTAGGATCCCGTTAAATAACACACAACCTTAACTTTGGCCAATAATTGTATGATATTTAACTAGGTAGATCTCTAAGATCAATTGGATCTCATCCAATTCCTAGATCCAGTAGGTGGACATCCAAGTCCGAAACATATATCTAATATATGCCAATATATCCAATATATTGCCTAACATTTTTCCTCTGAATCAATTAAGCCTTGGCTTTGGCACAACAAACTTAATGATTCCAATTAAGCGGGACCCATTGACTTTGGAAATCTTCGTAATCGATGTCGATGGACAAGAAGTGATCTTGAATTTGGCCAACAAATCACAACTTGGACAAGACATGCGATATGGAACAAAGCCTTCATGATTCAAACACATCCGCGATGGACAAAGGTCTTGACTTTGGCCAACAAACCAGTGCCAATCTTGGATCTTGAGAATGAATCACTCAATGGAAGGAAAAACGCTTAATATATGTTGAGGGTTTTTCGCGTAATTGGCAACCAATTAATTATCTTTGTTAAGGTCTCATCATACACCATTAAACATGCATTCTAAAAACATAATAAGGCGCGTAAATAAATTTAATAATGATATGCGGATGGATATTTAAAACATTTTGTTCCTAGAACAAATCTCTCCCTTTCATATCTCCCGCTAGCACAAATCTTACTTCTACCCAATTACATAACACTTCTAAAGAAACCTCATTTACATGGAGGGGAATATGTGAGAAGAGAAATACAAAGAGTGAAGAGGTAATAGGCTGGACACGCAGGTCCACTTTAATAAATTCTAAATTTATTACAACAATTTCCAAAATTGCCCTCACCCATCTAATATCCATCCGATATACATTATTCATACATCACATCCATGTATTCACACAAAGCATGTTATCAATCAATCTAATCCAATTAATTAATATGAAATTAATGACCATCCAATGTTCAAACAACGATTTGATTTGCGCGAGTCCGATTTGTTTCAAGAATATGTACTCAAAGTACGAATTCTTGAATTATATTAAACTACAACATTAAATCCAATTTAATTTGTATTCAATACTAATTCTTTATTTAATTCCAAATTAAATAATTACACTTTATTAATGTGCCTTTGACGACTTAGATTCTAAATCTAATCATTACGGGTCTCAAAGCCCAATTAAGATCCAAAGTCAATTTAATTAAAGTCCAATGGGCTTTCAATTAATTTATAAGGCATGAACTTTGGCAACCAAAGCCCAATAAGGAATCACCCTTTTGCCAAAAATCAATTTAGGCCCATTGGGCCCAATTGGATCCAACCAATTAACCTAAACTAAACTTGGCCCAACCAAGCCCATTAAGCCCAAATATAACTTTAAAAGCCCAATTCAAAAATTATCCCAAATAATTAAATTCCAAATTTCCAAATTTCACAATTCAATTAATCTAAAGTGTATAGCCATAATTAATTAGTCAAATTAACATTTCCAAAATACCAATTAACATAATTAATTATGCTAATCATCATCAACACATGTCCAACATTATTGAATCAAAAAATCAATTCATTTCATGTTATAAGCTCACGGTAATTTAGGGTTTTACAAAATCGATTTCGATTTCAATCCAATTAAATCTCAAATCAATTTATCTCATGTCTTCCAATTCATCCAATGATCAAAAAACAAAAAATCACCATGACATTTAGGGCACCAAACTTTTGGGGAAAAATTGATCCAATTCAATTTTCATCAAATTGACCACAAATAACTCCAAGCTATCATCATTCAAGCAAACTCAATCAAACAATTTCATCAAAACATGCTCAAATCATTTTTACCCAAATTTTACCCTAAATCAAATTTCATGCTTAATCAAGGCTCTGATAGCATTGTTGGGTTTCTAAGTTATCCCAAGATCAAATAAGCTATGAAAACATGTGAATACAACAAAGTAAAGTTGTGGAATACTCACTTTGATCGGTTGGATGTTGGCGGAGAGTTCAAAAATTCCCTTTGATGTATTCGGCCAAGCCCCTTTTGTGATCCTCCAAGATTCGGTCAACCTCCATGGAAATGATCTTCAAGCTCCAAGCTTTGTGAATGGATTCCATGCTCATGAGTTGGTTTCCCTATCACCTTTGTGTGACCCCTTGGATGTGCTAGCATCATTGAAAAATTTGCCACACATCATTCCTATGCTTCTTGTGTCTCTCGGCATTGAGAGGAACAAAAGAGAGAATAATGGCCCTTGGCCGAAAATGGGAGAGAGAGAGGAAGAAAATGAGTTAGTTTTTGTGAATTTTGATTTCTAAAATCTAATACCAAAAACCAAAGTCAAAAAAGATATAAGGCATTTAAGCCTTCCAACCACCACCATCAATCACAAGTGACAACCATCACATCACTCAAAGTGATGTGATTTTTATCACAAGAATGACTAATGATGTGACGCGTGATGTGACCTGTGGGCCCTACTTGATTCGAAATGCGAGTGGACCCGCAAACACTCCCGGGCTCGGGTTCGTTAATTCTGAATTAACGAATTTTTCGTTGCGACGTAATTAAATCAAATTTAATTAAATAATATGCCTAGCAAAATTACTATTCACGTCGCTAGCGAATTAATTCTAAATTAACTCGTTCGCCCAAATTAAAATCTAATTTTAATTCCGCGTCGAAATCTAATTTCGTTTAATATATCGAGTATATTATTTTATCTATTAATTCCAAATTAATCATTTTTTCTCTTTTAGTATGAATTTTATCCCAGATAAAATTCTCCGTAATTAATCCTAGATTAATTTTCTCTCTCTAATAATTAATCCCAGATTAATTATGTGCGAGTCATACGTCATCGGTGAATCTTCGAGAAGCGACCCATGAGATCCCTGGATATATTGGCAGTAAATCCGGTCGTCGGACTATCCGAACACGTACGTACCTAGTACTACGTTTTTACCGATTTACAAGACTTGGTTGGCTTCTAGCAAAGCACCGTGCCTACCCAATTCTCCAGAAATATTCTTAAAGGAATATGTAATCTATATCAGGCGTATTATACGTAGTATTGCGTATTGTGATCAAGTATCAAATGTCACATGCTAGGCCTGGGACTGGAATTGTGTCTGCCATGTACAAAGCACATGTCGGATGTCTGGTAACTAGTCTCTATAATCAGATAATCATGACCTAGTCATATCATCCCGATGACTGCAGTACTAAAGAGCACCAGTTTCGTATCCTACGTGACCATCATCTCCATATGACTGGAGTGATACTTCAATCTTGACATCACACCCAATACACTACGATTCTCAATATACCCAGAAGAGGCGTACACAGAACCTGTTAAAGCCCTGGACGATCAAAACCAAAGTATATTGATTGTTGCAAGTATTAGCGGTGCAAGTCTCAGGTTAAGACCAAATACACCTACCCTGATTCGGACTTCCATAGACACATAGTCATACTACCAATGGAATTCTGAGGGGTATATCCAGAGCGAAGCTGTTTCCGTACCATCGGTAAACACAACCTCCTATTACACTTGCATAAGTATCCAATACTTAAATATATGAGAATTATGCCGTTATGCTCCCACAATGGGCACAAGTGCAATACTAGTCTATTCCGTATTATTGATGTCCAATCTCGATAATACTCCGACTATGGATGTTTTAATGATTAAACCTTCATGGATTGATACTGTCTCATTTCTTATCAATCTGGAACTAATCATATGGACTTTTGTCATTTATATATCCCGGTAATCTAATTACAAATGATAAAAGAGCAATTTCCTTTGTCACATAATTAATTTGTACAACAACACCATATTCTGTACAAATAGTGATGTTATGGGTCATAATTGTCCAACACGTATTTTCCACTTACCCGTTACGAAGCATTCTTCATAAACCCGAGATTTCAGGGAGATTGACCAGGTGGGATGTAGAACTTGGGTAGTATGACATCACTTATCAACCGCGGACTCCTATCAAGTCCCAAGCCCTCTCGAATTTTATGGCAGACTTCAGTCCCAATCTTCAAGAGGGTATGAAAGATGATGTGCTCAGTGTCCAGTCTTCAGAAGTATGGAAAATATCGGTAGATGGATCATCCAGCAGACGTGGTTCTGGCTTAGGGGTTGTGATCACTGACTGGTGCTTACACACGCGTATAACGCAAGCGCACGTATCGTTCAAGTAGTATAAAAAGTATCGATCCCACGAGGACGTATCAAATGTTTACAAGTATCTAATAGATTGATGGTTTGATTGGTTGGTTGGTGACTTTAAAACTTAAAACAAGTAAATAAAATTTCTTGGAAGTAGATTGAAGAAAATTTAAATTTATAAAACTATCCAAGGTTGTGAATCCTTCCAATATCTATTAAAGATGAAGTGGTTATCTTACAGTTGGGTAATATATTAATTTATTAACCTGGAACACTAAATTATGTAAAAGCCTCTTCCGATGGTCGATTACAAATACCCAGTATAACCCAATTGAACCATATGTCTATGTCAACCAAATTACCTGGATTCATTAAGTTTAAGTTCCAATTATGGCTACCCCCGCCCGACAGGTATATTCCTATCCTGTAAGGAAATCTATTAAAGGGTTATCTATCCTCAAGGAAGATCGTGGGCTATTGAGTATAAGGTCTTTAACCTAAAATCCATTTTCCAAGTTCATTTTAAATTTACCTAATCAATTTTATTAATGGCCAGTTAATAAAAAGCATTAAGATTAAGACTCAATAAATAAACCTTTATATTACCCAAGCTATAATCTAACACCTTATAAACCGGTGATATTGGATTTCATCACAACCCCAGATAACTGGCTTAGTTACGACACATATTTACGTGTAGTAAAAATTTAAATAAAATAAAAGACACAAAGTAAAATACTGAAAAGTAAATTGCTGAAAAGTAAAAAAAGTAAAAAGTAAAAAGTAAAAAGTAAAAAAAAATAAAAGTAAATTACTAAAAGTAATTTGCTGAAGAGTAAATTGCTAAAAAGTAAATTACTGAAAATAAAGTAAAAGTACAATAAAAGAAAATACTGGGGTTAGAGGATCAACTTTTATTACTACTATTTTAGATATCTCCCTTAATATAATATATTAAATTTACGTGATAATTACCAAACAGCCATAAAAGGCGGTATCCTGATTAAGTCAAATTAATAATTAATTACCAACCGACCAACCAGGCGGTATCCATACTTAGTCAGGTTAAAACCAATTTATAATTAATTACCAACCGGCCAATATAGCAGTATCCTCATTAAGTCAAGTTTTAAATAGTTTATATATTATAATTAAGGGAGATTAATCTAAATAGCAATAATAAAAGCTTTACCTTTCACCCCAGCAAAGGGGAATTACCTCATCATTGCTTGAAAAATAAAAACTGCAAAAGTAAAGAAAGGAAATGATTGTGCGTAAAAGTAAATTGCGGAAAGTAAAAACTGAAAAATAAAGAAAAGAAAGTGCGAAAGCGGAAATTAATTACTGAAAGCTGTAAATAAACAAATAAGATACAATCTTCTTATTTATTCTTTAGGAATTTCAAAGAAGAAAGTATGAATTTTACAAATGAAATGACTTGATATTTATAGGTAAAATTTTGCCTCCATCAAATCATCCATCAAATTCTCCACCAAATCCATTATTAATTTCTCCACTAATTACTCCACCAAATCCATTATTAATTGCTCCACTAATTGTTTATCATGTTTGGTGATGATTTGATAATTTTATTATTTATTTATTAATTTATTTTTTTTGCTTTGAAAATGATTGAAAATGACTTTAATAATTACACACAACACACTTCTAGATGGTTCATCAATTTAGGTCATGAAATCTTCCGAATTCGAAAATATTTTGTCTTTCAGAGTTGTAGATCTTTGAGTCTTCTTTAATCTGGTACTTGAATCAGCTCAATCCGATATCGAAGTAAAAAGTTATGTCCAAATTACGACAATGTGCAAAACTGGAATTTCCAAAACTGTACTTTGTCAAAAACGCCCTTTCAAGTTTCCAATCTCCAAAATTAAAATATCAAGTCCAATAATTGCCCTTATTTGACCAATATTTCATCCTAAATGATTTCATTGAGACCCGATATTATTTTATCTGCAAAATAAACTAAAACACATCAAAACGTTCATCAAACCCGAGAAACTAAACAAAATATTAAGTTAAAGGGCGGTAAATATTGATATATTTTCCGCTCATCAATCACTACTTCTACAGGCGACATAATTCAACAGGCGTTCAAATGTGGTAAATTCTCCGATTATATTTACCATTCTCCATATACACAGCCAACAAAGTATTAATCAATCTTATTTTTGCCCACAACAGTCACAAGTGTAGTTGATAAGAGAGTAATATTTTTGTCCTAAAGTACTATCAGATTTCACACATTTTTTATGGCAATGGAATAATTTTTCTGATTTTTTTCTGATTTTTATTTATTTATTTATATACAATATCTTCCATCTATGAAACGAGTGTTGGGTTGGTGACTCCCAAACCAGTTGGCTTTAGGGCACCATGTGTTAAGACACCCCTACGGATTTAATTACTCAGACTTCGGATATATATATTTTTGTAGCATCTTTGATCCATGTAGTGAGCTTTGGGCCAGTGACTCCCAAACCAGTTGGTTTTAGGGCACTAGGTGTTAAAACAACCTTACAGACTTAATAACTCGGATCTCGGATTTTTTTTTTTTTTACTCCATCACTTTCTGAGATGTTTCCTCCAATTAAACTAGAGCACTGAATATTACAAACTTTTCAATTATAGCTCATGTCCGTATATTACAATGTATGTTGATAATATCTGCTAACTGAGCATATGAAGATCCATTTTAGTCAGTATTATAGAGAATTCACAAATTAAATAATTTAAAAGGAAATAAACAAAAATTAACTTGTTTCGAAATAGGTTTGAGATACGTCTCAGGAGTGGAAACTCCTTACTCAGCTATCTCTTACCAATTTCACCTTTTTAGTCAAAATAAAAACACAAAAACACAAAATATTTTTGTAATTTTTGAAAATTTTTCAATTTTTTTGTATTTTTCAAAAATTTTGGACTAAAAAATAAAAACAACACACAACTAAAAACAAGGTACTAGTCAACTAATTCCCTCCCCCAAACCTAAATGAGACATTGTCCCCAATGTCTTAAATAGTAGAAGAAGAATTTAGAAGATAATACCTGGTTAGCCGAAATTCTACAGGAAATTAAAGGTTAAGATCCAGATTAATCCGACGCCTTGCCACGATCGTCCTCGGACCAATTTATCTTTGAAATGATAGGGTCAACTTATGGTTCATAGGTTAAGAGTTGGTCAATTAGATCCGGAGCAGTTCTGGCAGTAAAGAGTAGTTCTTTCAAAGGTTTTGACACGAACCCATTTCTCCGGGCATCATCAAGAAACACACAAAGAAAATCATAAAATCCATCAAAGTAATAAAAGCATAAGCACGGTTAATCATTTCTACCAGTCGTTTAGACATACCTGGCACGATCAGTTCCTCTCCGTTTGATGATCCAATAAGATTTGCCTCTGCCAATGGTTTTGGGATGATTCCTAAAACATTACTACCTCCTTCCTGTACAGCTTTTGAAACGATCCCCATTAGTCCAAGATTGCCTCCACCATATACTAAGTGCATATTTCTTGCAGCTAAGACTCGACCCAATTCTTGTGCTACTTCTACGTATTGTGGTTTAGTACCAACACTACTACCGCAAAACACACAGATGTTTTCAACTCGTCTTCTTAAACTGGCTTCCATGTTTTACTCTGGATTTCTTTGATCATCAGTAACCTCATCCGTTCCAAGCGAGCTTTGTAAACTTTCATCAGAGATTTTTGAGGGAGAGAAGGAAATTTCTTGTGAAGATTTGCTAGAGCTTCTTCCATCCAGAAATGAATTAACCTGTAAAAACTAAACACACAAAATTAAATCACACCAAATCACAATATATACAAAAATTGCATGGGTTGCCTCCCTGCGAGCATTATGTTTAAAGTCGTCAGCTAGACGTGACTTCTCGAACGTTAGGCTGGATCTGAAAGTGTGACACTTTCTTTTTGTCGCTCAAATGATTCTCCCCAGTAGTGCTTAACACGCTTTTTTTTAACCTTGAAAGTTTTGTTGGAGTCAGGATCATGTATCTTAACGGCTTTGTCTGGTAAAACCTTGGTGATCACAAATGGACCTGACCACCGTGATTTTAGCTTCCATGGGAAGAATTTCACCCTTGATTTGTTTAACAGTACCTTCTGCCCTGTTCCAGTTGTATGCGCACTAACTTCTCATCATGTTTTTTCCTTGCCTTTTCCTTGTACAATTTGGCATCCTCAAAAGGCTGTATGTGAAATTCCTCCAATTCGTTGAGCTGGTGGGACTTTTTCTCTTCTGTTGCTTGTAGTACAAGAATAGGGTTCTTCAGTACGTAGTGTGCTTTATCTTCAGGCTTCACAGGTAATTGACATGCTTTAAGTTTGTCAGTAGATTTCTGTCTTTCATTAGAGTTCTGAATGGTACTATGTATCACATCAAATCTGAAACATTCCTCATTATTTTCATCATCTGGGAAATTCATGGCCTTGAAAACATTGAATGTTACTTATTGGTCTTGTACCCTCATGGTTAGTTCTCTTTTTTGTACATCAATAATGGTTCGACCTGTAGCCAAGAATGGTCTCCCGAGGATGATTGGCACGTCTGCGTCTTCCTCCATATCAAGGACAATGAAATCTGCTGGGAAAATGAATTTGTCAACCTTGACTAGCACATCTTCAACTACACCTCTCGGAAATACGAGCGTTCTATCAGCAAGTTGTAGTGAGACTGAAGTGGGCATTGTTTCTCCAATCTGCAGTTTCCTGAAAATAGAAAAAGGCATTAAGTTAACACTAGCACCTAAATCACACAGAGCCTTACCGAAGTCATGTTCTCTTATGGTGTAAGGAACAGTGAAACTGCCAGGATCTTTCAACTTTGGAGGAAGTTTTCTTTGAATGATGGCGCTGCATTCTTCTGATAATGTTATTGTCTCATAATCTCCCAATCTCCGCTTTCTTGAAAGAATGTCTTTCATAAATTTGGCATAGCTGGGCATTTGTTCCAACGCTTCTGCAAATGGAATGTTGATATGCAGCTTTTTGAACACCTCCAAGAATCGAGCAAATTGCTTGTCCAGTTTATTCTTCTGAAGACGCTGAGGAAAATGTGGAGGTGGAGTGATCTGTTCTTTTTCCTTTGCTTCTTTTTCCTCCATCTGTTGCTTTGTTTCTTTTGGAACTTCCTCAGCAGTTTTTTTGGCTCCAACATCTTTGTTGATTTCAGTACCGCTTTTTAACATGATGGCATGACACTGCTCCTTCCCCATGTTCCTCGGATTTGGTTCAGTGTTGCTAGGAAAGTTACCTAGCGGTCTATAACTCTGAGCATTGGCCAGTTGTCCAATTTGATTCTCCAGTGCTTTAATAGAAGCTGATTGACTTTGAATTGATGCTGCTTGGGATTAAAACATAGCATCATATCTTGCTGCTTGAGAGTCATTTTTTGCTTCTATCTTTTTCAAGTGGATCAACACTTCTGTTATTCCTGATTCATTTGTCTGCTCTTGGCCTTTGTTCTATTGTTGGAATCCGGGTGGTGGGTTGTTCATTTGCCCTGAATTGCTGCTTCATGTGAAATTGGGATGATTCCTCCACCCTGGGTTGTAGGTGTTGGAATATGGATTGTTCCCCTCTCTGTTGAAATTGTTGACATAATTCACCGTTTCTTTATGTTGGTTGAAAGATTCTGACTCAGGTGCTCCTCCAAATGGTGAACTTGTGGATCCACCATTAACTTTCATGTTAAGAGTTTCCAGATTTTTGCAAATCACATCCAGCTTGGAATTCAGTGCTGTGTTGGCTCCAACTTCATAAATTCCTGCAATTCTTTGGATCATGCTCATTTCTGTTGGCCACAAGGAATTTTTGTTGGCCATTTCTTCAATTAAGTCCCAGGCTTGATCTTCTCATTTTGCCATTAAAGCTCCTCCAACAGCAGCATCAATTGTTGTTCTCATTATTCCAGAAAGTCCATTGTAGAAAGTTTGGACTTGTAGCCATTTTGCGATCTCATGATTAGGACATTTCCGGAGTAAATCTTTGAATCTTTCCCAAGCTTCGCAAAGGGATTCTGAATCTTGCTGCACGAAGGATGTGATGTCATTCCTAAACTTTGCAGTTCTGGCTGGTGGAAAGTACTTGGTAAGGAATTAGGTGGCTAGAGTGTTCCAAGTTGTGATGGAACCTGCTGGTAATGAATGTAGCCAAGCTTTAGCTCTGTCTTTCAGGGAATATGGAAAAACCCGCAGTCTCATTGCTTCTTCAGCTGCTCGGTTGTAATTGAAAGTACCACAAACTTCCAGGAAGTTGCTGATGTGTGAATTAGGATCTTCAGTTGCATTTCCCCTAAATTGTACTAACTGATGAATCATCTGGATGCATGTTTTGATGTCACATGCATTTACTGGTAAATGAGGAAGTACAATACAGGAAATGAAGCCGTCGACCACCGGAATGGTTCTGTCTCGAATGGGTATCGGTGGTGCAACTTCCAAAGGTTCAGGTTCCATGTTGACTAAAGCTTATTGGCCTTCTCGCCTTTCCCTTCTCAACTGTCTGATGGTTCTTTCAATTTCTGGGTCAAGCGGTCGGAGTTCAAAGCTTCTGGTTCGTCTCATGTAGTTTCTGAGAACCTGAAACACAAGAAAACAACAATAATAAGAAATTAGATAGAAATGACGTATCTAACCCCTAAACTAATAGTAAAAGATAAATAAGTCCCCGACAACGGCGCCAAAAACTTGACCGGTGCTTACACACGCGTATAACGCAAGCGCACGTATCGTTCAAGTGGTATAAAAAGTATCGATCCCACGAGGACTTAAAACCTTTGCTATTAATTTTTTATGAGGTCAAATGTTTACAAGTATCTAATAGATTGATTGTTTGATTGGGTGGTGACTTTAAAACTTAAAACAAGTAAATAAAATTTCTTGAAAGTAGATTGAAGAAAATTCAAATTTATAAAACTATCCAGGGTTGTGAATCCTTCCAATATCTATTAAAGATGAAGTGGTTATCTTACATTTGGGTAATATATTAATTTATTAACCTGGAACACTAAATTATGTAAAAGCCTCTTCCGATGGTCGATTACAAATACCCAGTATAACCCAATTGAACCATATGTCTATGTCAACCAAATTACCTGGATTCATTAAGTTTAAGTTCCAATTATGGCTACCCCCGCCCGACATGTATATTCTTATCCTGTAAGGAAATCTATTAAAGGGTTATCTATCCTCAAGGAAGATCGTGGGCTATTGACTCTAAGGTCTTTAACCTAAAATCCATTTTCCAAGTTCATTTTAAATTTACCTAATCAATTTTATTAATGGCCAGTTAATAAAAAGTATTAAGATTAAGACTTAATAAATAAACCTTTATATTACCCAAGCTATAATCTAACCCCTTATAAACCGGTGATAGTGGATTTCATCATAACCCCAGATAACTGGCTTAGTTACGACACATATTTACGTGTTAATAAAATAAAAGACATAAAGTAAAATACTGAAAATTAAATACTGAAAAGTAAATTGCTGAAAAGTAAAAAAAGTAAAAAGTAAAAAGTAAAAAGTAAAAAATATAAAAGTAAATTACTGAAAGTAAATTGCTGAAGAGTAAATTGCTGAAAAGTAAATTACTGAAAATAAAGTAAAAGTACAATAAAAGAAAATACTGGGGTTAGAGGATCAACTTTTATTACTACTATTTTAGATATCTCCATTAATATAATATATTAACTTTATGTGATAATTACCAACCAGCCATAAATGCGGTATCCTGATTAAGTCAAATTAATAATTAATTACCAACCGACCAACCAGGCGGTATCAATACTTAGTCAGGTTAAAACCTATTTATAATCAATTACCAATCGGCCAATATAGCGGTATCCTCATTAAGTCAAGTTTTAAATAGTTTATATATTATAATTAAGGGAGATTAATCTAAATAGCAATAATAAAAGCTTTACCTTTCACCCCAGCAAAGGGGAATTACCTCCTCATTGCTTGAAAAATAAAAACTGTAAAAGTAAAGAAAGGAAAGGATTGTGCGTAAAAGTAAATTGCGGAAAGTAAAAACTGAAAAATAAAGAAAAGAAAGTGCGAAAGCGGAAATTAATTACTGAAAGCTGTAAATAAACAAACAAGATACAATCTTCTTATTTATTCTTTAGGAATTTCAAAGAAGAAAGTATGAATTTTACAAATGAAATGGCTTGATATTTATAGGCAAAATTTTGCCTCCATCAAATTCTCCACCAAATCCATTATTAATTTCTCCACTAATTACTCCACAAAATCCATTATTAATTACTCTCCACTAATTGCTTATCATGTTTGGTGATGATTTGATAATTTTATTATTAATTTATTAATTTATTTTTTTTGCTTTGAAAATGATTGAAAATGACTTTAATAATTACACACAACACACTTCTGGATGGTTCATCAATTTAGGTCATGAAATCTTCAGAATTCGAAAATATTTTGTCTTTCAGAGTTGTAGATCTTTGAGTCTTCTTCAATCTGGTACTTTAATCAGCTCAATCCAATATCTAAGTAAAAAGTTATGCCCCATTACGACAGATGTGAAAAACTGGAATTTCCAAAACTGCACTTTGTCAAAAACGCCCTTTCAAGTTTCCAATCTCCAAAATTAAAATATCAAGTCCAATAATTGCCCTTATTTGACCAATATTTCATCCTAAATGATTTCATTGAGACCCGATATTATTTTATCTGCAAAATAAACTAAAACACATCAAAACGTTCATCAAACCCGAGAAACTAAACAAAATATTAAGTTAAAGGGCGGTAAATATTGATATATTTTCCGCTCATCAATCACTACTTCTGCAGGCGACATAATTCAACAGGCGTTCAAATGTGGTTTCCAGACTACCAATAATGAAGCTGAGTATGAAGCGCTGATAGCCGGACTTGCGCTACTTAAAGAATTTGGGGCAAAGAGGGTGGAGGCGACATCCGATTCTCAACTTGTCGTCAATCAACTTCAGGGAACCTACCAGGCTAGAGGAGCTCAGATGGCGGCATACTTGTCTAAGATAAAAGAGGTTCAGTCGACTTTTGAATCCTTTGTAATTTCGCAGATCCCTAGAGCCGAGAATACTCACGCAAATGCCCTGGCTACCCTTGGATCCACACTACAAGAAGGGAATATCCAAGCCATTCTCGTAGCATATTTGCAATGGCCAGCCATAACTAAAATGGAAGAAGGCACCATCTCCCATATCACAGAAAACGACTCGTGAATGACACATTTAATCAAATACTTGAATACAGGATCTTTGCCAGCAGACAAAGCGGTCGCCCGTAAGATAAAACATCAGGCTACACGTTTCGTTCTACACGACAACTAGTTGTTAAGGAGGTCAGTTGCTGGACCATACCTTAAATGCGTCTCCCCAGAAGAGGCACAATACATTCTAGCCAAATTGCACGATGGACAATGTGGGAACCATTCCGGCCGTAGGAGTCTTACATGCCAAGCCCACACAGCTGGATATTATTGGCCCACTATGCGAGCCGACGCAGCTGCATATGTTCAAAAATATGAGAAGTGTCAGAGGTTTACACCAGTCTCCCATCTTCCACCCGAAAAACTCAGCCCTTCCCTAGCTCCTTGGCCGTTCATGAAGTAGAGAATGGATATCGTCGGGAAGCTTCCAGTCACCCCCGGGCAACGAGTCTACATGCTCGTATTAACAGATTATTATTCAAAGTGGATTGAGGAAGAGGCTTTCGCAAGGATAAGGGATCAGAAAGTGCAAGGGTTCGTCTGGAAGAACATTATTTGTCGTTTCGGTCTACCTAGAGAGATCGTCACTGATAATGGTTCCCAATTCATCAGTCACTGGTTCCAGAATTTTTGCAAAAATTGGGGAATCAAGCTTAGCTTTTCCACCTCACGCTACCCACAAGCTAACGGACAAGTAGAGTCTTCCAATAAGGTGATAATAAACTCTAAATAAAAGGTTGGAGAAAGCGAAAGGAGCCTGGGCAGACGAACTCCCAGGAGTTCTGTGGTCGTATCGGACAACAGTCAGATCATCGACAGGCGAAACGCCATTCTCCTTGACATTTGTAACTGAAGCAGTCATTCCAACCGACGTCGGTGTACCGTCACCATGGTATCATTGGATTGATGAAGATAGGAACAAAAGACTCATGGCCGATGCCCTCGAAACTATTGAAGAATTGAGGGAAAACGCGACCATACGACTCGCAGCCTACCGATAGAAGATGTGAAAATACTTCGATAAAAATGTGAGGAGTATAACCTTCAAGGAAGGCGACTGGGTCCTCCGTCGAGTCTTCCAAAATACCAAGGAAGCTAATGATGGGAAGCTTGGACCCACTTGGGAGGGTCCGTACATTGTCAAGAAAATTGTTGGCCATGGAGCCTACAAATTGGAAAAAGAAGATGGGGGACGAGTCCATAATAGCTGGAATGCTATTCACCTCAAGAAGTTCTACCATTGACCTCGTCACTTGTCAGACCGCCATTCCACTACAATAAGGTGACCTGCTTGCTGTTTGTTTGATTTCTGTTTTGATCTTGCTGTTTGTTTGATTTCTGTCTTGATCTTTATTTATGTAATTTCAATTTCATTTGTGCGATTTTACTTAAGTCTGTTTGGAGAACTATTGACAAATGTGACTTCATTTTAGACGACAGAAAATGAATGAAAAATATCCAAACGACAATTGAAGTTTATATTTACAAATCAAAATATTGTCTTTACAAAACGGGCAGAGCCGACATTTCGGGCAAAAAGAAAAAAAAAAGATTTACATCATTTCAATCCTCTTGCCTTTCAACAGGCTCAAGTGAGTCGACCGGATCTGGAAGAGGGCCAGTCTTTATTAGCGGCTCTGATCTCGGTTTCTCCACTGCAGCTTCAACTGCCTTCTCAACAATATCAACCGTCGGGGTTTCTTCGGTTCTCTCGGCAACAGACCCCCCAATCATCTCTGCGGTCGCTCCCTTGGAGCTGACCTCCTGTCCTCCCTCAACTTCAGTCTCTTCAATCGACAAAGAGAGACCGACCTCCAGCCTTTCTCCCAGCATTATCAACTTCCTGGGATTCCACGAGCTATGTTCCCCTGACAAGTATTCCTTCATGAGCTGACTCATATCTTTTATATTGGCTTCCATAGCCATTCCCTCCAACCTATCCAGCAGTTCAGCCTTATGACCTTCCAGCTCTTCGACACTCTCCTTCGCAACCTCCAAATCGGAAGACGTCGCTTCCAGTTTAGCTTTCACTACCTCAACTTCTTTCTCAGCTTCCTTCAATTTCTTCTTGGATTCCTCAGAGAAGGCTTTAGCTTCAGCCAATTCTTTTCGTATGGCCGCGTTCGACTTCTCCAATTCTCTTGCCTTCCTGAGGCTAGATTCGACATATCTTTGTTGAAATATGGCATACTCCAGAGTCTGACACGACAAACGCAAGAAATTTTTTAAAATTTCATTATGAAGATTCGTGAATACAGGACATTTACCTCATAATTTCGAGCAACGGCTCTTTTTGCAGCCTCCAGTGGTCCCAATGTCAGCATTTGACATTCATCTTCCTCTAAAAGCAATCCATCAGCGAAACTGAACAGACTGGAAGGATCCGACATAACTGTCGTGCTTCTTGGGATCTTGATGATTACATTTTCTGGGTCCTCCTCAATATCCGGCAGTTGTTTCCTCTTCTTCGAAGAGAGTGCAGGCCCGGTCGGAATCTTGCGACCTGTTTCGGATGGTAGTATAGCTGGAGTATCCTTCCTTCGGGCTTGTGACTCAGGGACAATCTCAATCTCCTTCCCCTTTGTTTTCTTCTTCTTCCTCCGATTCAGCATTTCTTCCACTGATGGTAGTCTGAATTGACTCTTTTTTTGAACTGCACACAAAGTTTCCTCCGGGTTAGAATCCGTAAAAAGAGACTTTTGTCGTGTAAGAACCGACACGCCCAGGTAATGAGTACGATTGTCAGTATATGTTTGGTCAGAGGCAAAGGGATACCTTCGGGATAGAAAACTTCTCTCCACAGTGGTGTCAACCTTAACCTTTTCTCCGCCAGCACCACCCTCCAATTCCTATCAGGCGAAGGAAGACTCATAATATAGTTCGTATTGGCTACAACCTCTGGCGTCACGTCGAAGCTACGATTGGGGTTTGAGCCTACGAAAGAAACAAGAAAAGAACGTCAGAGGCACTTTAAGTCTACAAGCAAGAAAAGAATGTAACCAACACTCACTCGTAATTTCCCAACACTCAGAAATTCTACCAGACCCAGTCGACCCAAACACACCTTCTCCCCGTACAAAAAAGTAAGCCTTTTGCCAGCCCCCTCTGTCATTTGTAGTCAACCCAGTAATCAAATGCTCTCTCTTTTGTCGAAGGAACAAGTGGTATCTCCCCTTTTCTACTACATGCTCCTTCATATAATAAGAGTAAAGTAAGTCTTTCACTCCAAATCTGACTCCCAACTCATTCGCCAAAACTTCAACCGACATCAGGACTCTTCAAGTGTTTGGCATAAGTTGAGAAGGGGCTATTTCATAATGGTCCAACACTTCCCACGCGAGGTGTGGAATTGGGAACCTAAACCCATCTGCAAATGGTCGTTCATAGAACCCAATCCATCCGGGAATCCTGTAGTCGATTCGTTCTTTTGAAGAAGGCAACCTAACATGGACCGACTCGGGGAACCTATACTTTATTTTGATCTCCCTCATGGCTCTCTCAGTTACATTACTTTGAGAGTTTTTAGTCAGAAGATTGGTTGGTTCACTTGTGCTAGGTTCACCCGACTCGGCAGGGATATATCGTAGAGGTGGCACATCTTTGGGAATTCCAAGAGGGGCCTCCGTCGACGTGACAGTAAGCACATCATCATCCCTTTCACTTGGCGTGTCCTTGCCAGATCTACTAAAAGAGGAAACAAATTGCAAGGGTGAGCCTACATACATTTCCATAGATGAATCGCATGAACTCGAGCAACCTCTAGAAGACATTTCAGTTCACTCTACAAACAACGAATCAACCTAAAACCAGCATGACATAAGATCAAGCCTAGGTTTCACACAAACACAAATCCTAAATATCCCCAAGGCGATTAAAGATCAGAACCCTAAATCCCACCAAGAACAGATTGAATGTACCTAAGAACGATTTGAAGATTTGAAGAACATGAAGAAAAGGAGAGAAGAATATCTTAAAACGAGAGGAGAACCCTTCAACCTTGCGACTCGAGAGAGGATTATTGCGAATGAAGAAAATGAAACCCTTCGAGGCTTCTTATACCCTCCCACACAGTGATTCCTCAATTTCCCGCCAAAAGGGCCTCGAAAACAATGAAACATTGATTACGGGTGAGGAAATCGAGAGGAATTGGACATTCAACACCAAATAAAGTACCGTCGACTAGAATCCCAAGCAACTTTAGCGCAAGTCGGATTAAGAGCCCTTATTTTGAGCCTTGTAGACTCGATTTGGTCCCTTTTAGATATCAATCGAGTGAATGTATATCTGGCCTTCATCAAGTCCAGTTGACGGGATCACCTCCCATGTGGCTCGTAACAGAGTCAAGTGTATATTCATTGACCTTCCTTTGGTCCACTCGACATGTAGGCTCGATTTGGTCCCTCTTAGATACCAATCGAGTGAATGTATATCTGGCATTCATCAAGTCCAGTCGACGGATCACCTCCCATGTGGCTCGTAATAGAGTCAAGTGTATGTTCTTTGGCCTTCCTTTGGTCCACTCGACATGTAGGCTCGATTTGGTCCCTCTTAGATACCAAAAGAGTGAATGTATATCTGGCCTTCATCAAGTCCAGTTGACAGGATCACCTCTCATGTGGCTCGTAATAGAGTCAAGTGTATATTCTTTGACCTTCCTTTGGTCCACTCGACATGTAGGCTCGATTTGGTCCCTCTTAGATACCAATCGAATGAATGTATACCTGGCCTTCATCAAGTCCAGTCGACGGGATCACCTCCCATGTGGCTCGTAATAGAGTCAAGTTTATGTTCTTTGACCTTCCTTTGGTCCACTCGACATGTAGACTCGATTTGGTCCCTCTTAGATACCAATCGAGTGAATATATACCTGGCCTTCATCAAGTCCAGTAGACGGGATCATCTCCCATGTGGCTCGTAATAGAGTCAAGTGTATGTTCTTTGACCTTCCTTTGGTCCACTCGACATGTAGGCTCGATTTGGTCCCTCGTAGATACCAATCGAGTTAATGTATATCTGGCCTTCATCAAGTCCAGTCGACGGGATAACCTCTCATGTGGCTCGTAATAGAGTCAAGTGTATATTCTTTGACCTTCCTTTGGTCCACTCGACATGTAGGCTCGATTTGGTCCCTCTTAGATACCAACCGAGTGAATGTATATCTGGCTTTCATCAAGTCCAATCGACGGGATCACCTCCTATGTGGCTCGTAATAGAGTCAAGTGTATGTTCTTTGACCTTCCTTTGGTCCGCTCGACATGTAGGCTCGATTTGGTCCCTCTTAGATACCAATCGAGTGAATGTATACCTAGCCTTCATCAAGTCCAGTCGACGGGATCACCTCCCATGTCGCTCTTAATTGAGTCAAGTGTATGTTCTTTGACCTTCCTTTGGTCCACTCGACATGTAGGCTCGATTTGGTCCCTCTTAGATACCAATCGAGTGAATGTATATCTGGCCTTCATCAAGTCCAGTCGATGGGATCACCTCCCATGTGGCTCGTAATAGAGTCAAGTGTATGTTCTTTGACCTTCATTTGGTCCACTCGACATGTAGGCTCGATTTGGTCCCTCTTAGAAACCAATCGAGTGAATGTATAACTGTCCTTCATCAAGTCCAGTCGACGGGATTACCTCCCATGTGGCTTGTAATAGAGTCAAATGTATGTTCTTTGACCTTCCTTTGGTCCACTCGACATATAGGCTCGATTTGGTCCCTCTTAGATACTAATCGATTGAATGTATACCTGGCCTTCATCAAGTCCAGACAACAGGATCACCTCCTATGTGGCTCGTAATAGAGTCAAGTGTATGTTCTTTGACCTTACTTTGGTCCACTCGACATGTAGGCTCGATTTGGTCCCTCTTAGATACCAATAGAGTGAATGTGTATCTGGCCTTCATCAAGTCCAGTCGACGGGATCACCTCCCATGTGGCTCGTAATAGAGTCAAGTGTATGTTCTTTGACCTTCCTTTGGTCCACTCGACATGT
Source organism: Zanthoxylum bungeanum (assembly GCA_019454045.1). Classification (NCBI taxonomy): domain Eukaryota; kingdom Viridiplantae; phylum Streptophyta; class Magnoliopsida; order Sapindales; family Rutaceae; genus Zanthoxylum; species Zanthoxylum bungeanum. The sequence continues at coordinate 97,620 of SKCR01050718.1, read as the reverse complement.
AGGTTCGATTTGGTCCCTCTTAGATACTAACCTAGTGAATGTATACCTGGCTTTCATCAAGTCCAATCGATGGGATCACCTCTCATGTGGCTAGTAATAGAGTCAAGTGTATGTTCTTTGACCTTCTTTTGGTCCACTAGACATGTAGGCTCGATTTGGTCCCTCTTAGATACCAATCGAATGAATGTATTCCGGCCTTCATCAAGCCGAGTCGACATGAACACCCCCAACTGGCTCATACTGGGGTCGAGTCTGATCAAATTGACTTCCATTTGATTCCTGCGTCTTATTTGTCTCAATTAGGCTCATCTTCGATACCAAACAAATGAACCTCTTTTTGGCCTCGTCAGGCCCAATCGGCGGGATCACACCCCAATTGAATCGTGGAAAAGTCTAGTCTGGTCAATCACATGGACCAGATGACAGGTAGACCCGGTTTTGATCCCTCTCGGGAACCAAACGAGCAACTAGTTTCCTTACTATCTTCAGGCCAATTAAGAAATTGGTTCATACTCGGCTCAGGCAGCCCGAAGGCTCCGACGGCCTTCAGACCAGACAAATGGAGCCCGCCCGAGTACCTCGCACAGAGATGACGACTGAATTAAATCTAGGTCATGACCAGAAACAACCTTCACTAAAGGTCCACTGGAGACATCATCATTGTTCAGACGACACTCAAGTCGCTCGTTTGTGCCTTGATTAGGGCAACGAAAACCCGCCAAGCTCAGTCCAGATGGCACGACTAGCGATTACTCTCCAAGCCAAGTATTCCTTGATTTAGAGAGTATGGGACAAACTGTACGGGCCAAATTTGGTCCGGGGGCAATTTTGACCTTTTTTGCTCCATGATCACTACTGAATGCACCCTCGAGTCCTCCTAACCAAACCCCAAAGACACAGATACAGGCCCAGGCCCAATGAACATCAAACGCCCGTAACCGAAGGATCATTCAAAGGCCAATCCAAGTAACGCCCAGGCTCATAAACACAAACCAGTCGTTCCAGCCTACAACGGGTAAAAGCAATAAATACCTCTCATGGAGTTGACTGTAACATCCCAGATTTTCGGGACTATTTTAGGAGATTCTCAGACTGACGATATAGTCTTGGAATAGAATGATAATGAAGAATAAGTGTTTAAGTGATGGACTATGGATCAAAATAATATGAAATGAATATTCGTCGCGTTGGAAAACGCGTGGGACCAAGAATCAGTTACGCGATTTTTTTTTTACTATATGCGTATAGTTTACAGTTTTGGGCATGAATTTAGCAAACGAACTCCGATCGAGTTGGTTCTTGAACCATCAGACTCGTTTTTCCAAGAAGAACAACTTTCGTGTTGAACACATTTCGAGAATCGTATCAGAAGGGCTTCAAAAGTGGTGATTTCTGATAGTACCCTTATTAGTGGGGGCATATTGGTAATTTTTGGAATTTGATATTTTTATTATTATTATTATTTATTATTTCAGCTTATACAGAATAAGAAAGAGAAGAAAGAGAGAGAGCAGGCGTGCGAGAGAAAGAAAAGGAAAAGAGAGAAGAGAAGTTTTGGGTCCCGATCCGTCCGATTCGTAGTTCAAACCCAACCGAGCCTTTAAGGAAAAGTGTAGATCTCGTTGAGAGGATCATTTTGGTGGTGGTTTCATCTTGGGAAACTTCCAATTTTTGTAGAGATCTCGGTAAGAAACTTTTTGTGGTTTTTCTTGATTTCCCGTTGATCCAGAACTCCGATCGACGAACCGTCAGTGCCATTAGATCCGGGAGAGAGAGGGGAACGCTCGGACATCGGAAAATTTCCGATCGGACCGGCGCGTGGAGCTCACACCCGCCTTATGTGGTGGCGCGTGAGGCCCACGCGCGGCCTGGCCAATCGCGCGTGTCCACCACGCGCCGTACAGAATTCTCATGCTGTTTTCCCGAGTCTCCTCCGTGAATTTCAGACCATTCCGAGTAATTACGGACCTCCGAATCTTAATTTCGTTAAGTTTGCGAGAACGACCGAATCACGTTTCTTGCATATTCTTCATTTATTCTATTTAGGATTATGTTCCTTATAGTAAACTCTTTTGTCTGTTAGGTGATCGTGATACCGTAAGCAGGGACGATCCTGCTGCCTAGTTCTTTTCTCAGTAGTCAGCTCACCAGGTGCATGGATAAACCTGTAACATTGATGTTTTCAAAAGTATATAGTATGTATGTTTTCTTAAATGAATTTTAAGGTAATGCATTAAATGAGTTTTGTTTTCAGAAAGTTTATATTTTTGCTATAAGGTATGGATCGAATATTGATTATGTTGAAATCATGTGTTTGTGATATATGAGAAACTTGCATGATTTGAGATATATGAGCATGGATTTTGGAAATGATTTTTATGTTAGGATGCACCCCATGTACTTATATGTGCCAGATTATTGCCATGAGATAAGGTCTCATGTTGCCAGTTATTGCCGTGAGATAAGGTCTCACGTTGCCAGTTTGCTCCAAATGCCAGTTTTGCCGTGGGGAAGCCCCATGTTGCCAGCTTTGCCGTATTTGTCATGAGGTTGTGCATATAGATGAATAAACAGATTTATCATTACAGAGTATTTTTTAGCAGTATGAGTTTTATGAGAAATGAGATTTATGATTTGAGTTTTATGAGAAATGAGATTTATGATTTGAGTTTTATGAGAAATGAGATTTATGATTTGAGTTTTATGAGAAATGAGATTTATGATTTGAGTTTTATGAGAAATGAGATATACGATTTCAAGTAAATGTTTGAGATATCGATTTACAGCTTATGTATTTATTTATATAATGAAAGACTTGTTCGATCCACTTTGTTACTTGATTATCCACGGCACTGAGCTGTGATCCATTGCACTAAGCGTGAGCTTACCCCCCGTTTCCTTAACATTTCAGGTTCAGCAGTTTAGTAGATTATCCTTTCCAACTGCTGTTTCGTCATCATTTCCTCCCAGTAGAGAAAGGTTGTGCCAACAGTAGAGTGTCTTTATTATTTTTGAGACTGTATTTCTAGATATGTATTTCTTGGAAGAACTTGTTGTCTAATGACAGGCATTGAGCCTTTCTTGATATTGAGAATATGTGTTTTCCTTCATGGATATTATATTTGAGTTGGATCATGGAATCCTAATGTTATGATAGTATTTTCAGTTAGATTTTTCCTTGAATTTGGAGGATTAGTCCATATTACAGGGGAAACTCTGCCAGTTTCAGTTCTCCGTCTCACCCCTACCCTACCTAAGGGGACGGGTGTTGACATTTAATGGTATCAGAGCCCAGGGTTCATAGATTCTGTAGACACTTCAATTTCTTTATTAGTTATTCTATGTCTTTAGCGGTTGACATCTTTCATGTGTTTTCAGATGCCTCCGCGTCTCAGAGTCTAAGGTTCAGGTCGAGTTCGTACTTGTAGGATAGCAAATGTTGGCCAACCTTCTAGGGCACCTCCAGTTGATGAGGAGGTTAATTCTTATGACGAGGAAACCTTTGAAGGGAACCCTAATTCTGTTGTAGGAGATTCGCTAGCCTCGATTTTTGGAGATAGTACTCCAGATCATCATCTTCCTACCAGTAATGTTCCTCCTGGTGCTTACCCTTATCCGTATTTCTACCCTCCAGCATGGAGTCATGGTCCAACTCAGGTAACTCCTATAGTTAATGAATATAATATTGCTAAAGGAATGAAAGAAAGAGTAGCTGTTGAGTTTGATGGGAAGAAGGATCCCATTGTAGCTGGGAATTTCTTGGACAGGATTGAGAAGGCTTTTGAGCTGATGAGATTGATTGATGAACAGAAATGCTACCATGTGTATCGACTTTTGACTGAGCAGGCTGATAAATGGTAGTTTTATGTCCGTAGGAAAATCTCTGGACGTGGCCGTGGTACTAGTATTTAACGTGGGAGAAGTATAGTTTGGTGATGCGTGAGAATGTCGAGTAATAGTATAGAGATACCCCATACTTAGTCGATAGATCTTGAATTTGATATAGCTTTATATGGTATGTTCATCTGATTGTTGAGGATAACTAGGGTTCTGGACCTATACCTTCAGTAGTTTCGACAGTTGCCCCATCGTTATTCCTATAGCTGAATCTGACGTGATTTCTATCGTTGTACCTAACATGAACCTTCTGTCGCAGTTATAACATCGTTGTGAGTTAGTAGGTCGAAGACATTAGAACTTTGGTGTTTAAGAGATGAGAAAGAAGACCTTGTTGATACTCATATTTAATTAATCAATATTTATGATTACATTATGGAATATAGCAACTGGGTTGTGTTGCAAGGACAGGATCATCTTCGAATTGATAATCTTCCCATTGACGTTTCGCGCGTAGAGACATTGGAATGAGGCCGTCGATGATTTGAATTTCGATACTGTCAGGAAACTTGATTTTGTTGTAGCCCTGAACGATACTTCTATGTGATTCTTCGATAGTAGTGAAGATTTGCCAGTCTTTATCATTAGTATTGCTTTCTAGGCTTCGACGGACTGAGTCTGCAGAAAGAGCTCTAAGATCACAGGAATGATGGGAAGTAATCTCTTCTGGGAAAATATCATCGTATCCATAGTAAACTCTAAGTTTCGGTCTAGATGGCCAACAAGTGAGTCTCCAATTAGTGAGTTGACGTGATGGTATGATTCTTATAAGATGAATTGGGTGGTAAACGAGCGAATAGTCATTCGACCATTCTGGGGTAATAGTTTCGATCCAGACAGTAATACTTTTGTGGCGTTTATACCATCGATACAAAATATTACTGATGAATGGAGGAAGCTCACCAAGGCTATCTTCTGAGATACCAGAATAGTTGGGATGGATTGGACTTGGTCCAAGAATAAATCCATTTAGGAAACCGAGTTCGAACAAAGTGCCGAGACTCCACTGGCAATGATTGAAGAAATCATGACTGTTGATGAAATTGTGGAGTGGAATCTGTGATATCCACAATGAACAATAGCTGAATTATTTTTGTATTGGATTAAACCATCTGTTTTTCCATTCCAAATGGTTCTAAGAATGAAACACCATCTCAAGAAGTTTGTAGGAACTCTTGCCACGATATCCATTGCAATCTCTTTAGGCAAAAGAGCGGATGGAGCTTAATTGAGACAATCGTAGATATCTCTCCAAAGGTCTCGGACATATTTAGAGTCTATAACTGCTCGATCAATGACTGGCCATTTACAAAGCTTTTGGTATATCATCTTCGCTCTGACAGATCTTGAATAGGGGTTAGGATTGGCAGATGAGGATGCCATTGAAGAAATTTTTGAGTGATACCTTAAGAACTTGTGCATCTCTTTATAGAGAGAGATACCAATAATTTTTTCATGACAAGATACTTTCACAGTATCTATGCATAATTGGAAGGGTTAATAATTGTCGAGCTGATTAGAGGTAAAGCAGATATTTGAGGGACCTGCAAATCCTCTTTTCAATAATGGGAAACTTAAGATAGTGGATTTTGCGTAAATTGCTAAAAGCTCTTTACAGCTGTTGTCTATGCAGGACCCTAGGTGGAGCCTTTTCTTTTTGTGGTGAGATAGTTGGTTTGTAAGTTGGGGCACATGTTTAAAAAAAAAGATTGGAAGGAATGCGACTATTACTTTTAGATTGAGTTGAGAGAAGACTTGACTTATGCTGAAGAACCATTGGAAATTATGACTAGAGAGTTGAGACAAGCTGAGAAGCAGGACGATTCATTTGGTGAAAGTCCTATGGGATAAATACTCGAAAGCAGAAGCAACTTGGGAGCGTGAGGAAGACATGACGAATAGATATCCTCATTTGTTTCCACCATTTGGTATGTGAATTTCGAGGACGAAATTCTTTTAAGGGGGAGAGAGTTGTAACATCCCAGATTTTCGGGACTATTTTAGGAGATTCTCAGACTGACGATATAGTCTTGGAATAGAATGATAATGAATAATAGTGTTTAAGTGATGGACTATGGATCAAAATAATATGAAATGAATATTCGTCGCGTTGGAAAACGCGTGGGACCAAGAATCAGTTACGCGATTTTTTTTTACTATATGCGTATAGTTTACAGTTTTGGGCATGAATTTAGCAAACGAACTCCGATCGAGTTGGTTCTTGAACCATCGGACTCGTTTTTCCGAGAAGAACAACTTTCGTGTTGAACACATTTCGAGAATCGTATCAGAAAGGCTTCAAAAGTGGTGATTTCAGATAGTACCCTTATTAGTGGGGGCATATTGGTAATTTTGGAATTTGATATTTTTATTATTATTATTATTTATTATTTCAGCTTATACAGAATAAGAAAGAGAAGAAAGAGAGAGAGCAGGCGTGCGAGAGAAAGAAAAGGAAAAGAGAGAAGAAAAGTTTTGGGTCCCGATCCGTCCGATTCGTAGTTCAAACTCAACCGAGCCTTTAAGGAAAAGTGTAGATCTCGTTGAGAGGATCATTTTGGTGGTGGTTTCATCTTGGGGAAACTTCCAATTTTTGTAGAGATCTCGGTAAGAAACTTTTTGTGGTTTTTCTTGATTTCCCGTTGATCCGGAACTCCGATCGACGAACCGTCAGCGCCATTAGATCCGGGAGAGAGGGGGGAACGCTCGGACGTCGGAAAATTTCCGATCGGACCTGCGCGTGGAGCTCACGCGCGCCTTATATGGCGGCGCGTGAGGCCCACGCGCGGCCTGGCCAATCGGCGCGTGTCCACCACGCGCCGTACAGAATTCTCGTGCTGTTTTCCCGAGTCTCCTCCGCGAATTTCAGACCATTCCGAGTAATTACGGACCTCCGAATCTTAAATTTCGTTAAGTTTGCGAGAACGACCGAATCACGTTTCTTGCATATTCTTTCATTTATTCTATTTAGGATTATGTTCCTTATAGTAAACTCTTTTGTCTGTTAGGTGATCGTGATACCGTAAGCAGGGACGATCCTGCTGCCTAGTTCTTTTCTCAGTAGTCAGCTCACCAGGTGCATGGATAAACCTGTAACATTGATGTTTTCAAAAGTATATAGTAATGTATGTTTTCTTAAATGAATTTTAAGGTAATGCATTAAATGAGTTTTGTTTTCAGAAAGTTTATATTTTTGCTATAAGGTATGGATCGAATATTGATTATGTTGAAATCATGTGTTTGTGATATATGAGAAACTTGCATGATTTGAGATATATGAGCATGGATTTTGGAAATGATTTTTATGTTAGGATGCACCCCGTGTACTTATATGTGCCAGATTATTGCCATGAGATAAGGTCTCATGTTGCCAGTTATTCCCGTGAGATAAGGTCTCACGTTGCCAGTTTGCTCCGGATGCCAGTTTTGCCGTGGGGAAGCCCCATGTTGCCAGCTTTGCCGTATTTGTCATGAGGTTGTGCATATAGATGATAAACAGATTTATCATTACAGAGTATTTTTTAGCAGTATGAGTTTTATGAGAAATGAGATTTATGATTTGAGTTTTATGAGAAATGAGATTTTGATTTGAGTTTTATGAGAAATGAGATTTATGATTTGAGTTTTATGAGAAATGAGATATACGATTTCAAGTAATGTTTGAGATATCGATTTACAGCTTATGTTTATTTATATAATGAAAGACTTGTTCGATCCACTTTGTTACTTGATTATCCACGGCACTGAGCTGTGATCCATTGCACTAAGCGTGAGCTTACCCCCCGTTTCCTTAACATTTCAGGTTCAGCAGTTTAGTAGATTATCCTTTCCAACTGCTGTTTCGTCATCATTTCTGCCAGTAGAGAAAGGTTGTGCCAACAGTAGAGTGTCTTTATTATGTTTTGAGACTGTATTTCTAGATATGTATTTCTTGGAAGAACTTGTTGTCTAATGATAGGCATTGAGCCTTTACTTGATATTGAGAATATTGTGTTTCCTTCATGGATATTATATTTGAGTTGGATCATGGAGATCCTATGTTATGATAGTATTTTCAGTTAGATTTTTCCTTGAATTTGGAGGATTAGTCCATATTACAGGGGAAACTCTGCCAGTTTCAGTTCTCCGTCTCACCCCTACCCTACCTAAGGGGACGGGTGTGACATTGACCGTTACGGAGGAATGATCAAGTGTGATTAAGGGCATACCCCCAGGTGGGTATATAAGTGAGGAGTCTCCATGTGGAAAAGGGGTATTCAACTTCTAGCTCTCTCACTCACAACTTTAGAAACTCTCACTCAGGATCACAATATCTCCTACCTACCACCCTCACGGCAGCCTACGGTGGTCAAGGTAACATCTGGCCTTGTCTCTCCCTCTACAATTCCTTATACATCCATCATTGACTTGAGCGTCGGAGTGCCTACGGCATCCACCACACCGGTGGGTAGACCCTCCTCGCTCATCCTACTCTCTTTTTTTTGCAGGATCGCCAGTGCCCCTTCTACGAAATCTCGATTGTAGACGTCGGGTGTAAATCAGCGTCTACACCTTTTATACTCAAAGCAAAACAAGAAATTTCTTTTAGTCAAGCAATACGTATAATTCAACTGAACAATGCAAGTATGTTAAAAATTATTTTATATTTAATTGAAGCAAAAGTATACTATTAATTTATATTTAATTCAACTATTTTCTCTCCTTCACATCAATGGTTTTAAAAAATATATCACTAGTTTATATTTTCAGATTTGAATGATTTTTTATTTATTTTTACTGTGATATTTTTACATAATAATGACCCTAACTGGAATTTCAAATTTGTCATATAAGTTATATGTCAACAAAAATATAAACTTATAATATATGTCGGCACTCTCTGAATAAAATTTTTGGTTCCGCCTTCGATCCTCAAATATGACAAAAATGACCAGTGGAACATCCTGTTGAGGTGAGAATGCCTTAACAAACAGAATAACTAAACTCGAAGCATTCTGGTCGTGACACTACAAAAAGAAAAATTTTGACAGTAAAAGAAGATATTTTGACGCTAAATATAATTAGCGTCAAATATTTTTGAAGTAAATTTTTGACGCTAATATGTGGACGAGAAAGCGTCAAAACTATACTTTCGACGCTAAAGTACAACATTCTGCGTCAAAATATTTTCGACGCTAAAATTGAGAACGTTAGCATCAAAACATTTTTCGACGCTAATCACGTATTTGGCGACGAATATTTTTGACACCAAATAATTTTTACTTAATAAAAAACTTATTTATTTTTACCTTTAGCGTCAAAATTTTCGACGCTAAATGTATTTTAAAATAAAAAATGAAAGTTTATTTATTAACTTTAGCAACGAATGTTTCGAACGCTAAAGGTGAAATAATATTAAAAATTAAATATTATTTATTGAAATATAAATTATTATTTTTTCATCGCTAAAGGTTTACGTTTTTTTTCTTACAAAATTAATATTATAACAAAAATAATTTTACTGAATAATAGTAAAATTATTTTTATTCTAATATTTTGTTTGTTCTTATAAATTTAAAAATAAATTAAAATTAAAATATAAAAATAAATTAATTTTATTAAATAAAATAAATACATAGTCTATTAACTATCATATTTGTCGTGAATGTTTATACTAATGAAAATAACAATCACTGTTACTGTTCTGAAAGGGCGGTCGAAACCGATGCAGACTGCCCAAGTGAGGCCTCCAACATCTGCCTGAAAGTCCTCATCTGCTGGTCGAACTCCTATATCTTCTTTTGATTGTCCTCATCGACCTGCTGTAACTTCTAATGGGTCTTCTTCAGCTCTTCTTTAGTATTGTCCAACTTTTCCTTAGTGCCGGTTGGCTGTTCTTAAAGGCACATCTAAGTAGGAGAATAAACACTAGTCGACACTCAATCTATCCACCGAGCTCATCCAATTTCTATCCATTTCAACTAAAAATCTACATATAAAAATATAATTATTAGACATTATATTAAACTCATCAACATCAATAATTAATTTATTTATTTATGCATACATATAATTAATTAATTAACACATATTTAATTACAAAACAAACAAATCTCACATATATGCATCGTAATTAACTAACAATAAATTAAATAGCTAACACAATATATAAATAAACAAAATTATAAAAAAATAAATCCTAATTTTTTAATAATAAAGATATAAAAATATAATTATTAGACATTATATTTATTTTTAAAATTCATATACCGATTTATATTTTTATTAATACGGATCATTTTTTTCAGATTCGGATCCGGGAAAGATCTAAATAAATTTGACATCCATAAATGGTAGCACATCTTGTCTTTTATATACATATTCGATTTAATTTAGTTTAAATTAGATAAAATTGAGATTTAGAGATGTAGATATTAGATAAAGACACGAGAATATCAGTAGTTACATAGTTACAACGAGGCTTGTAATTGACATCGGGAGGTGTTCACTTATTGTGGTATATTCTCAAATAAAGTTATGGTCAAGATTTGCTAACACTGGTCGATTAGTAAAATCCATTGAGACCAGTACATGTTATATATCGAGATTTGATTTTATGATTTAATGAGTCTTAGGAGACTCGTATATACATATAGATGTTTATTTGATGAACACTAAATGACTCATCGAAAGTATTCCTAATATATGACACATGAACGTCAATAGGAATATGCCCTAATCGAGTTGCATATCTAGTCCTTTGACTTTGTTGGCATTATTTTTGGCAAAATAATAGCCATAAATTTGGAAGATATTTGGCATTATTTTTGGCCAAGTATTTAAATTTTTTGAAATCATAAAAATACCCCTATATATATATATATATATATATATATGAGATTTTTTACCAATGCTAGGGTTTAGGGTTTATGGAAATTTTTTTTCTATTTTAGGTTTGGCTTAAGCTTGAGAGAGAGAAAAATCATGGGTTTTAATTTGGTTAAGTCAATCATCAAATTGGAAGCATGGATGAATTTCTTAGGAGCTGATATAAGATGTACCTTTGATTCATATTTGTTTGATGTGTTTATAATGATAGAAATAAAATTGATTAGCCTAGATATGCATGTGCAAATTTAGATTAGATTGAAACTAGATGAGATTTAGTGACATATATATTAAACAAAAATTCGAGAATATATATAGTAGTACACAGTTACAATGAGGCTTATAATTAAAATTCGAAGGTGTCACAACTAGAGGTATATTCTCAAATAAATTTCCTAGTCAAGATTTGCTGACACATGTTGGTTATCAAAATCCATTGAAACCAGTACATGGTCCGATGGTTTATCCCAATGAACCATGAGTCTTGAGAGAATCATATAGACATATAAGTATTTATTTGATGAGCACTAAATGACTTCCCGAAAGAATTTCTAATAAATGACACACCAACATCAATAGGAATCTTCCCGAGTCGAGTTGCATATTAGTCATTCGACTTGAGACACCACTGTGGATGTATGAGTGATCCTCCACACTTTAAAAACAATCATGTCATCGGTCAATCTAGACTAGACCTATGCTTGTTTGTTGGGTGTGGTCTGATGCTCATGATATCCTATGATATAGCCAGAGATGATTTGTTAGTCCCGAATGCGTGATATATGCATCCTCTTCATGATCCTTAAATCTCTGGCCAGTGTACATATAGATACTATATTTTTACACAAAGTTTTAAGATGAGTCTCTTATAGGAACACACATAAAAAATTTGGGAAAGTTGTAAGGTTTAATACTGGAAGGGAAATAAACCCTAGAAGCTCCAAGAGAACAGCCAAAACTCGGGTCGGACATCACTTATGTCTGACCGAACTTAAAATTAACCAATATCCGATAGGATATTAACTAAGTCAGACAAGATGTATGCCAGGTTTCTAGTTTTACAGAAGGATTCGATTTATTTCCTTCTTAACCAATATCCATAAAAATCATTCTTTCATTCCTCAACTATTGTTTTCCTTACCAAGTGAGATCTTTTCTGTATTAACCAAACCCTAAAGCACTATAAAATGAGGACCTTTCTCTCTCAAAAAAGGGAATAAATTAAAAAAAAAAACTAAAACATAGTAACCCTAATTTCCTATCTCTAGCAAGAGATTAGACAACTGACCAGACTTTCAGAAGTGTTCTTGGAGCCGAGTAATGTTTGAGGTACGATCTGAGGGCCCCTAAATCTTTATCTCTGCATCATAGTTTCCCAAATTATTGGTATAGTATATCTGACCAGACATCATCTATCTCCGGCCGGACATACAGTTGTCATATAGAAAATATGTGCACTTTAGATCCGACCATATGTGTTCCAAGGTGTATAGGATGGTAACCCGAACATAGATTCCAAAGTCGATTTCGAATAGACGTTAGTATGATTTTCACTCAAGATACAACTCCATGTACTACACAAAAACGGACGAGCGAAGCCTTACATCTATATTTACCATATTTCTAATATTTTCTTTTATTGTTTTACTTTGTTTTCGATCTAACTGTTTCTGATATTTATATGCTTGTTATCTGGATGGGATCCTTCATTTTTGATCTTTTTGGTTTATGCAGCAAGTTTGGTCGATCATATAAGGAAAATATATATCCAATTGGATCTGAGATATGTCCAGCCGAGTTCATTTTATTTGTTATCAATTACGTTTCTTTATCACGTGTATGGATGAATGCCTATTGCATGAAATATAAACGGTTCTGTGTGATTCTTGCAATATAAGACATGTGGATCCTTTTTTGAACCTAGATATTATACTAGCGTCAGTAAGAGACCATTTCGAACCCAAAAGGGTTTAAGGTCGAACCTTACGAAGGGTGTGGTACAGCCTTAAACCATTCTAAGTGTCTTATACTGGGTTGCAACTCCATTATTCTCTGGTTAGTCTCATGTGGGCTATCCGTACCCTATACAGACTACGAGCCCAACAATGACATAGTCGCTGACGTCATAGGCATAGCGATAAATCCCACTTCGCTCCTACAGATGGCGACTCCAATAGGGATAGAGAATCAGCCTCAAAAAATGCCTTATTGTATCCATGACAAGATTAAGGTGAATCATGTCTTCATTTTTATACATACCATTCAAACCCAATGACGTCGCATATCGTTAAATTGCTTTCACTCAAGGCATGGGATTGGTATGTGATGATAGCCATCACTTGTTGGCACTTATCCTTGGGTATTGGTGCGTACATTTGGTCGATCGAAGCCTTGGGTTTGAGACCTCGTTATGGACAAGTCATACCATTGGGTATAAAAAATATATATCTATTGGTCGTTCAAACCCTTGGGTGGAGAGACCTAATTATGGACGACCATTCGCCAATGAGAGCCTAATTCTAAACCCTTGGTAAGCCCACATATGAACCCATAGATGTTTTCCCTAGGAAACGCCTCCTTAATATTTGTGATTGCGCCCTAACTATTTGAAGTCATTTGATCTTTTTACCATGAGACGTAAATGTGTTGGACCTTTTCAACTAGGACAATTTGCCTTTCACAATACTTAGGTCAACTACTTCGAAATGTCTATGGGCCAACTTTTATGACAGTCCCGTTTGGCCTATATTATTTAGTTATAATCCAAATAGCCAAGACATGAGTTTGATACTCACTCTGGCTTTCATTCAGAAAATGTACGCCCTATTTTGGCTCATTTGGAAGTTCCTAAATATTTCCTGGCCCATCCCAAAATAACAATGATTACCGAAGTTCCAATTCGTTATTTTTAGACAGTGGTTCGATTCCCATATTAGGATTAGTCATTCTATAAATGGGCAACCTTTGTCACTTAACAATGGAGAAGAACTAAGCCAAGGTTGACCTTCTTAGTGTAAGTGAGAACGAGTTTGTGTACCCTCTGTTAATACACATGCTAAGCCAAACCTATGGCATATATTGACTTACTGAGTGTGCGAGGGAGATAAGGTTGGAAGGATATATAATGCGTGAACAAGCCATGTATTTCATGTATCTCATGCATACATGCATAATACTAACCCTTTTTGGCTGAAGCCATCATAGCGACACGTCATGTTCGAGAGGAAATCAGACTGGTTAAGAAACAGCTAACAAATTCAAAAATGGCCAGCAGTGATAGTTCCCGAGTAGACTAATCGGAAACCACCGTGAACAAATTAGTAGAAAACTACAGACCCTGATCAATGTCATGGCCAATCAGGTAGCAATCTAGAAGGTTGTGGTTGAGACAAGTGAGAAGAGGCGTGAGGAGCCAGAAAATAGAGCACCTAAAGAGATCCCTACTATCGATGACGATGAAGATGACATAGCTGAATACGCTGCGGAAAAAATGGCATTATCCTAGTCCGAGGCCGATCTACAAAATTTAAAAGAGTAAATGGAGGCCCAAAGACAAATGGAAAACATGAAGACTTATTGGATTATAATGTTATGGTCTTTAAAGAACGGCTGCCCACCCAGTTTAAGATGCCTAAAATGACGAAGTTCAATGGGAACATGGATCTACAATTTCATGTATGACAATATTTTTATTTGATGAGTGTAAATGGGCTATCCTAATACCAAGTGCAGAAGATATTTGGGATGTCGCTTCAGGGTGCACCTGTGGTATGGTACCATAGCTTAAAGTAGAAAGTAAGATATGATTGGAGAGCTCCAGCCGAAGCCTTTCTTAACCAATACGTCACATACATGGAGATAGATTTGTCACTCCGTGACTTGGAGAATACTAAACAGAAGCTCGAAGAGAGCTTTAGGAGTATTTTAATTGTTGGAGGAGCCAACTTCACAAAATATAGACACGTCCCTCGAAGAATGACCAAATCAAAATGATCATCAAAGGGACCTAGCCCCCTATTTAAAATAAGCTGAGGAGGATTACCTTAATGATACCAAACTTTTGACAGTTGAAGGAGACTATAATGGACATAGAAGAAGAGGAAGCATAAAATAAGAAGCTCTATAGCTAAGGAAAATATAGGAAGAGCAATGAGAAAGGCTTGGGGAATTCAGGAAATAGAACATCGGAAGTGAGCACTGTCTAGAAGTGACACTTCTCCAATAAGGGAAGACCGTTAGCCCAAGTACTAGAAAACTGAAAGGGCAAGGTCTTTTGAAGCTGTTAGACCCACGACAGGAACCGATGTGATGAGACTAAAAGATGTGCTCGCCTAAAACATAAGATTCAAGACTTGATTGACGGAGGCAAGATACTCAATCTTTAGGGGTACCAAACCTATGAATGATTTTGCATTGCATCTTTATTTTGTTGTTATGTAATGGCTTTTTTCTTTCTAGTTCAATAATGAAATAAGTTTTCCACAATTTTCTATCTCTCGACAAAAGTGAGTGTGTGGATTCACTAGCGGAATGTCATCCAAAATATTACGCACTAAACATGCACTTAGAATTAATTACATTGCCTACATAGAAAGAACTTATGTTGGCACGACTCGTAGAGATGATCAAACACTTGACTTTCATTTTACTCTTTTCCAAAGTTAAGGTTGAGATGACGTTAAGTTAAGGAAATGACGCAGACAAAAAAGAAGAGGAAAAGTAAAAATGAAAAATGTGCGAGATAAAGGAAAAAAGGGAAAATATACGAGAATGGAAAGAAAAACAAACAAAGGAAAAAGAAAAGAAAGAAAAAAAGTGAATCTCATAAAAATTTACTCTATTGTTTGAATTATTTACTAACTAGGAGTATCGTGAACCCCACGAGTACTTTTTCTTCAGACGACAGCTTAAATATTAAGTATACAAACAGACTTGAGTTGGTGAAAATATTGAGTCCAAAGATAATTTGATGACCTAAGGAAGGTAGGGACGAAATTGAACCTATATCAAATAAACTTGTTCTAAAATTTTGTTGATCCTTAAGTAGGTGTTAATTTATCTTAGTAAAAGAAAGGATAGGACGAACTAAAATGTTAGCACTAATCTACACTTAGCACACCATAAAAAAAATATGGATTGCACGTAATTCTTTGTAAAAGAATCACACACACATGTGGAGAAGCATTTGAAAGGAGAAGCCTTTATAAGAGTTGAATTTTTTATTTGGGCAATGCTCATACTTTGAAAAGAGATGGAAATTTTTTAAAAAATAAAATTGTGAACATACGAAAAGTCATTGCATGATGAAAAGAATTTGGAAAGCAAAATCGATGATTTGAGAAATCGGGAGGACAGCCTGGACAAAAGGCGAGACGAAACCTGATAATATCTCCGTAGAAGAGCATCACGACTCTTGCATTTTCAGAAGCTGAAGAATGAGCAAGCGAACAAAGATCGTGCACATAGGCATACATGCATACATACAGATAATGTTTCTTTTGTAGGAAATTAAAGCAGGAGAAGAATTAAAACTCCAGAGGAATTGAGTATATCAGAAGATTGGGGGAAAAGTAACATTTCTTGTAGTGTATTATTATGTCATTAAAATCATTTGCCGATGCTTTTTTATTATTTGATAATAGAATTTTTCGCTAATAATTGAATAGTTTTTTTATAGTGGAAATCACTTGGTAAAGGGGTTCTAATATATATTTTGATCACTCATCACCTTCCTTTTACGATATTCAAGGATAGAACCCCAGGGCTGGTTAGCCATCTAATATATACACCATCAGTCCCTATATGGCTCAACCTTCTTAGATTTAAGTCATGGACCTTCCAAAAAAGCTCCCACATTGAACTTGGGAGCAAAGCTGAGTGGGTTGAGAGTCCACTGAAACCCAAAACTGACTAAGACCTCAATTCAGAGATGATAACTTAATCATCTTTTTATTAAATAATTATTGTATTGTTTCATTTGCATTGAAGCAAATATAGGTGGGGACTGTAAAGTGTCCAACAAGAGTAGGAACCCTAAACAAACTTGTCCACCTAAAATAAGCCAAACTCAACCTGGGGCCAGTCTCAAATATAATAATTTCCCACGAACATAAGTGGAAAATTTTAGGCTTGCATATTTTATTGTCCCCCACAATATAATTGATAGATGTTAAGCAAAACCTACGTCACTACATAGATCACAAAACCTCCTTTAAATTCCCACACTCTCCACCAAAGGAAAACGAAAACCAATAGCAACAATTTGAGATAATAATGGCTAAAGAAAGCACAGAGATCTCCGTAGCAACTTCTCCTTCAACACCACCCAATAATTGGTGGGATCTTCATAATCATCATCATGCTAGCTCCCTTTCTTCTTGGACTAATATTTCCTTCTGCAGCCCTTGGCACCAACAAAACCCTAATTCGAGTAACTCCTCTTGTGAGGATGATCAAGTTTCCATGTCTACATCATTTACTACTTATGCCTCTAATCATTCTAGACTTACTGCTGAGTCCTCTCACCGACTTGTCGAACCCGCGGCCGCCGTCGCGGCTTTTTCCAATGAGTTGATGGGAGAACATGCTGCAGATAATCATCAGCACTGGAGCCATGTCTTCTTGTAAGTTTAACCCTATAATGTTCAAAGTATTTATTTACTTATATGGAAACTAAGTTTTACCAGTCGCGAATTCAGAACTTGGACTGAGTGGGAGTCAAATTTATTTATTTTTTATTTTTATATAAAAGTGATGATACTTTTCAGATGAATTAAAATTATCTCACTGATAAATTAAGACTCGTATTTATATGGCTCACACCAGGTTTCGCAATAGTATTTGCTCTTTTGTAAGCATATATACTTTAATTATAGTGAGTGGAAAGAAGAAAAGTCATCTCTTTTGGCGAAATTTTTTTTGAAAAAAAAAAAAAAAAAGGTTATATAGGTCTTTAAAGTGACTGACGTTTAATTAGTGGGTATTTTTTTTTTTTTTTTAAATACTATGGAACATAGACAAATGGGATCACACGGTTCGTTTTGTTATAAAAAAAATATATATATATTTTTAATTATTACTCGGTTCGATTTAATTTGATTTTTTAAACAACAATAATAATAAATTAAATATTAGTAATGTTAATTGAATCTAATAATTATAGAAAGTTTTTACACTAATTCTTCTAATCATCACAACTACATTGATATAATATTTTCATGAAATATAATCATCATATAGATAACTTAATGTAGGAAATTTTTAAAAATAAAAAACATAATAAAACAATCAAATATTTCATGAAATTAATCAACATTAAATACTAAACATATTAATAATGTTATAAGTATAAAATATAAAATAAAAACATAACATGATTATATTTTTAAAAAGCAATAAAATCAATTATTCTATTACTTTGGTTCGTTTCAGTTCAATTTTTTAATTAAAAACTGAAATAATTATGTAGGATTATGAGTTTAAAAATCGAACCGTTATTATTTTTAAAATTAAAAATCTTAAAATTAAAAAAATTGTTGGTGAAGTTGAGTTTTATCGATTCTATATATTCGGTTTGAGTTGTTTTTGTCCATCCCTAGTGATTAATTAATTTGACTAATGATTAATTATTTTTTCTTTTACAGAAGTGATGGAAGCAATGGAGAGTTACACAACAGTGGAGAAAACTTACTCAATCCACTATCATCAAAGACCATATCAACTGGAATGTTCGATCCTGCCTACGATTACTTGAAGAAAATGGACAGCAATTGGGAATTCCCAAACACTTCATCATCATCCTACAACAATTTTGAAAAACATTTAAATGGAATCGATACTGAAACAGAAAGGTTAAACAAATTATCTAACTTGGTCAGCCACTGGTCCATTGCCCCCCCTGACCCAGAAATCAGTGGCCACTTCAATGGTCCTCAAACATGTGAAGTATCTTTGAGTTCTTCAATGGCAGATCAACACTATAATTCCAATTCCTGTGGGAGAAATTCTGGGCTTCTATCATACAATGGTCATGATTTTGGTTTCAATACTACTTGTTCAATGGTGGAAGCTGACAACAAATACTACTATGGGAATGGCATGCTGTCTCATTCTCAATACTCAAGTGCTAGAAATTTTGCCGACTCAATAACTCTTAGTAGTCGATTGAGTAAGCCATTAATTGATATCCATGTTCCTAAGCCCTACAAACTATCCGACTGTAAGAAGCGAAAGCTCAAAACTTCTTTTCCGGTAAGTTATTCTTATTACTTCTCTATAAATTTATGGTTGAAATTTATGATCGGACTAACTCAATCCAAATATTAAGTTAAGACCTTATATTTATAATCATAAACGTCCAAGATTGCTTCTCAGCGGATCTTAGATATTTTTCTATATATTCCTCTCAAGTGCAGGTTGTATTTTGCCTGGTTGGTAGGTAACCTTGACCTATTCATGTATAAAATTGACTTTAATATCATGTTGAAATTGATATACCTAATTTAACTTAAAAACTAATTTAAGAATCGTGAATTATTTTATATTTATAATCATATATCATAACCGAATTAAACTCTAGCTTTTGATCATTGGGCCTACCGATTAACTTAAAGCTTTTAATGAAATTACCTACAAGCAATACAACAACCAAACTTTATATTCCCAAGATTAGGGGTGAATTGGGTTATTGCCTAATAATGCGGAAATAAAAATCTTTGCCGATTTTAACTACTTTTACCGATTAAGCTTAAGGTATAGTTTCTACTTTTACCGATTAAGCTTAAGGTATGGTCACCGGTATGATGATCAGTTTAGGTCATGCCGGTTCCAGTAAGGAACTAGCCGTTAGGCTCACCGGTATGTGACCGGTATGGAGACTGGTTTGATATGTGCCGGTTCCAGTAGCTATGCATTCTCTAGGTTCACCGATATGGTGACCGGTTTGGTCTGTGCCGGTTCCAGTGAGTGTGCAAAATAGAGCATCTCACCGGTATGGGACCGGTATGCCGGTCTCTGTACCAAAAATGCAGATATGAAGGTTTAAAGGCATTTTGTACATGAACCTAATGCATCTAAGTGAATGTGCATGTGTCCTATGAGCTTAGATACTTAGATAAACAATTCACATTACAATTTAAACTCTAAACTAAGACTAAGCAAGATTGTCTTCGTTTGCCGCTAGTCTTCACATTCACGCTCTTCACCACCAACGTGCTTCGACATCTTTTGGTCATGTCTCGCTAATCTGCGTCAAAGACGCCAAGTGTTGACGTCATCAAAATCCATTATGCGATTGTGTCGCTAACAATCTCCCCCTTTTTTATGATGGCAACTCCCATTAAAACTTGTGAACTTTGAGGTCCAAATGTTTGACATTTTGCTCCCCCTCAATATTAGCTTCCCCTCAATATGTGTCTTCAATATAATTCTACAAAACTTAGACAAACATATTAAAACACATATGCTCCCCCTTAATATAAGGGTGAGGGTAATACAAGTTTTAACTTCATTTCTGATGATTTTTCCCCCTTTGACATTATCAAAAAGTGGAGAAGTATAAATTAGGTTCTTGTGAGATATTAACAAATGTATGTGCATTATCCAATAATGATACCAAAATTTATAAATATGCACATTTATCATTTCCCCATTTTATCATAAAATGTAGAAATCATGCATAGATAAATTTCTCAAAATGTATAACAATGAATACCAATTGAACAATGTATTTTTAATGATTTCTTCACATTTTCTCATTTTTGCCATAATATGTAAAGATCATGCATATGTCATCAAAATTTTACCAATTGAAGTAAATATTCATGCATTTTATGATACCAATTAATCAAAAATCAAATATCCATGCATTTGATGATATCAATCTAAAATTTATGTCAACATATATGCATTTCATTTTCATTCAAATTATGTTAAATGGCAAAGGCATATTCAATGCAAATCAATCAAGTAATCACATATATATCATTTAACTCAATAATTTAATGTGACACCAATTGATACTTAATGGGGTTAAATATATGATTAAGGCATTTAATGATATCAAATGAAAATCGATACCAATAGAAAGTTGATTACTTTCCTAATCACTTGTATGCTTCAACAAATTACACCAATCAAAATATGCATACATATCATTTGGAGGAAACGGTACCAGTGTTTCCGTGAATACGGATTTTACCTATAACCATTTTCATTCCTCATCTCGTTGAGCATTTGGGATCAATTCGCAATTGTCTTTAAGATCATTCCCAAAGCTCCCCCTACAAAATTATCAAGTGCATTTTGGTACCCAACCTTTCTTGGGTCCATTGGGGTTAATTTTGATTCCTTGAGGAATTCATGCATTTACATTCTTGTTCATGCACTCAAATATTTTGTGTCCTTTCTTGTTGCATGCATGACATGTGATATTTTCATTTATAGCAACATTAGCATGAGAATTGGATGCCTTAACAAAATAATTCTTCAAAAAAAACATATCAAAATTTTTCTTAAAGGTCATGCCGGTTCCAGTAAGGAACTAGCCGTTAGGCTCACCGGTATGTGACCGGTATGAGACCGGTTTGGTATGTGCCGGTTCCAGTAGCCATGCATTCTCCAGGTTTACCGGTATGGTGATCGGTATGGTGACCGGTTTGGTCTGTGCCGGTTCCAGTGAGTGTGCAAAATAGAACATCTCACCGGTATGGGACCGGTAAGGGACCGGTATGCCGATCTCTATATCAAAAATGTAGATATGAAGGTTTAAAGACATTTTGTACATGAACCTAATGCATCTAAGTGAATGTGCATATATCCTATGAACTTAGGTACTTAGATAAACAATTCACATTATAATTTAAACTCTAAGCTAAGACTAAGCAAAATTGTCTTCATTTGCCGCTAGTCTTCACATTCACACTCTTTACCACCAACGTGCTTTGACATCTTTTTATCATGTCTAATGTGCGTCGAAGACGCCAAGTGTTGACGTCATCAAAATCCATCAATTGTGTCGCTAACATTTAATTCAAGAAGCTTTTCCACTAACACTTGTAAATTAAACTTTCGAATCGAACTCTTTTTAAAAAAAAAAAAAAAAACAAAACAAAACAAAACTTTCGAATCGAACAATTTCACTAACACATAAAAAATTTAAGATGCATACGAGAATCAATGGAAAGGAAAAGGCAACTTCAAATGAAGGAAAGAAGAAAAGGCATGAAGAAACTTCAGAGTCAGTTGCAAAGAAACCCAAGACAGAGAGCTCTACAGCTTCATCATCTACAAAGGTACAACTGTAGAAGTATAATTAAATCAAATTTTATAAACCCCCATTTTTTTTTTTTTTTAATATAATAGAAATTGCAGGCACCAAAAGTCAAGCTTGCGGACAAGATCACTACCCTTCAGCAAATTGTGTCGCCATTTGGAAAGGTTAATACAAAGTCCATGCTCAGACTTGTCTTTTGCATTTTTTTCCCTTTCTTTTTTGTTTTAATCATTTTTTTTCTTTTTTTGGTGATTTTAGACTGACACGGCGTCTGTGTTATGCGAAACTATTGGATACATAAAGTTTCTACAAGAGCAAGTGCAGGTGGTATTATCGTTCAAATCAAACTAACCCTTAAAGCATGCAGTAGTTTTTTTTTTTTTTTTTTGCTGTTGGTTGCTGCTGTGAGAATTTGTAACACTCGTCACTTTTGACCATTTTTTGCAGCTGTTGAGCAATCCTTACATGAAGAGTAATGCACGCAAGGTAAGGAAGGTTAATCAATGCACAATCGGGGATTGCATTAGGGGTGGGCTGCCTAAAGCTGGTGCCGATTCTATAATTCTTACTATTTTCTTTAAAAATAATAAATATTATATATATATATAGCTAGCGCACTAATATTACCAAATTTTAGTCATTCCTAAAATAAATGTTTTGGCTCTCTTCATAACCAAATCAAATAAAAGTTTTTTTTCCATAAAATAGGGTCAACTACTTGGATCATTTGACGTCATTGTCTGAGTAGAAATGTCTGGGCAAAGTAGCATTTTTGTACCTGATATTAATAATTGTTGATAATTTCAGGATCCTTGGGGAAGCCTGGACAGAAAAGAAAAGGGAGATGTAAAGGCTGATCTTATGAGCAGAGGGCTTTGTTTAGTTCCAATTTCGTGTACTACAAAAGTTTATCATGAGAACACAGGACCAGACTACTGGACACCGACATACAGAGGATGTTTGTATAGATGAAGACACGCTTTTGTCTTGGTTTTTGTGTATACACACAAACACAAACACAAACACAAACAATGTATATACGCATCTTATCTATATAGCTAGCAGAAGTTTCCAAATTGCATTTACATGGCTGTACAAAATGCCAGTTTATGGCCACATATATGCACCTTCTGCTCTTAATTAATATACTGATGTAAGTGTCTCCCAATAACAGCCGGAAGATTTATATTATATTGTTTGGGGGTAAACTTGTAATAAATGACGCATGTCCCAAGAAGATGAATGCCTAAAATACTCTCAAGGCATTATCATGACGCATGTCCCAAGGAACATAAAGAGTATCCTTTTGTTCCTCAAATTTCAATACCATCTCATTCTTGTGGATCACATAAGACAATGATAATGCCTCTAAGGGGAGTATGCCAAATTAGCAACAAAAGACCCCTGACTAGCCCAGCTCAGGAAGGACGTCAGAGGGCTTCCTGACAGTTGGTCAAGGTTTCTGCTGAGGGGATCACACTTGATCAAATAATGGGCTGCCCTCAGAAGGCTTAATGAGCACCTGTACTTTTTTTTGGGCTCATTTAGCCCTCATAAAATGCTACCACATGTGAAGGCAATGAAAGGTCACATGACTTTAAAGGAGCCCACCCAGACATGAAGCGTCACATGTAATAAATGACAGAAGAAAGGAGGCCGACAGTAATTGAATTTGAACTTGAGAATACCGAACGCCCATATCTGAGAAGGGGCTGACTGAATCAGCGAAGGCTACTTATATACGAAGACACTAAGATGCCCTTGGTAGCACTCCATTTAAAAATGTCAAATAATTGTGTAAAAGATAGGAAAGTTTCATTTTCTACAACTTCATCTTCTCCATTTTTTTAGGTTATCTTTGAAACTCATTTCTCCTTTCAGCTCCAAATCTCACTAGATCGTCGGAGTGTCGTCACCAGCGGCCGGGCCTCAATTCTTAATGGTTTTTTTTTTTGCAGAGTTTCCACACGACCTTCTCTGGCCTAGTTTCTCTATCAACTTTTTCATAGAAACGACCTCATTTGGCCTTATAACAATACCCTTTTTGCATCTACCAATCATCCATTTCATCTAAAGGGCCTTCGCTCAAGATATTCTCTAAACCAATTTCCTCGACACATTCTCTACAAAAAGCAACCTCACTAGACCATCAAACTCCCCCATTTTTTCTTCCAATAAAAAACAACTCCCAAAATGATTTTAGTTGGTTTTCTATAAGTGACGAAAACTTGACTAAAACATTTAGCACATTTGTTGGGATTTGAGCAAAAGTCGAGTCCTCAACAACTCTTTATTACATATAGAGGTTGTTTACAAATCCCACCTTGATCATTGAAGATATATTTGTGTGGTTGTTTTTGTTGACTTCAGTAGCGTGCAAGATGGACTCCAGCAAAGTGTGTTTGCATGAAACAGCTAAGAAGCAGCTTGCATGACAGCATGCAAAAGAAACGCGTGAAGCTGGCAAAACATGTTGCCAAAACGTGTGCCACTGTAGCACACGTTTTGGCAACTATAAAAGAGCACCATAGTTATGTTAAAATCATCCCAAAATCAGAGCAATAGAGTGTAACAGAGTGTTGAGAGTTTTTTGTAAAGTTTTGTAATTCTTTTAGTTGTGTTATAAAAGAAGAGTTTTCTCTCATTTCTCCTCTATTGTGTGAGTTTTTATCACAACAAGTGGTATCAGGAGCTAAGGTTCCACGATGGAATCCCGAAACTCAAAAACAGAGCTTCGGTTCGGAAAACCGGTTCCGACGAAAGTTGTCAAAAATCGGTTTTGAGCATACCATCAGACTTTTCACGTTGAGACGAGCACGATGGTATTTTTCGGCGATCGAACGGAGGTTCAGAACGCCCGCATGCGCCTACCAGAGAGCAGCCCACGCGCCCAACGCGCGCTCCCACGCGCCAACGGAGGTTAAAGACGCTGAGTCAGCGCCACGTCAGCGTCCAGTCAGCACCCAGTCAGCCTGTCACGCAGCCCAGTCAGCCTGCCACGTCATCAGACCAGTCAGCGTCCACGTGTCACCGGCACGTCAGCGCCACGTCAGCGCCACGTGTCTGACACGTGTATGCCACGTCAGCACCAGTGCCACGTCAGCAAAATTCTGGTAAATTTCAGAAAGGTCCTTATACTTTTGTGAAATTATATTTTAGTCCATGAACTTTCCGAAATTTCACTTTGGCCCCTAAGCTTTCGGAAATTACACTTTGACCCATGAAATTTGCATTTTTCTCCATGGGTCGAATTTTGACTAACGAAGTGTCATTTCCACCATTTTCGACCATTCCGGATGCAACGGTGAGCTTCGTTTTTTGAAATTCTGCTTAGAATTTTTAGGATGGATGGGGGCAATGGAAAAATGATTTTGTTGACTAACACTAATTATTTCACATGGAGATGAAGGATGAAAGACCTTCTATATGTGAAGGACTATGATGGATCGGTTTTTCTGGAGGAGAAACCACAAGCAATGTCCGAAGAAAAGTGGAATAATCTTCACCAGAAGACATGCAGTACTATTCGTCAATGGATCGACGATAGTATAATGAACCATGTTAGTGAAGATACAAATGCACATGTCTTATGGAGAAAGCTGGAGGAGCTTTTTCGAGTAAAGACTGACAACAACAAGCTGTACTACATCAAGAAAATGATGGGGTTGAAATACGACGAAGGTACAGTTGTGGCGGACCATATCAATGATTTCCTCGGCACCATGAAAGAACTGTCTGGATTGGGCGTAGACTTCGGAGATGAGGTAAATAACTTAATACTCCTAAATACGTTACCAGAATCTTGAGAAACGTTCAGATCTACGGTGATAAATTCAGCCACAGATGGAAAAGTCACACTGGAGATGGCAAAGACCAGAATCTTTGAGGAAGAAAAGAGGACGAGAATGCAATGGACGACATCAACCTCAACCTCAGAAGCTTTAGTGACTAAGAAGAACAACAGAAAATGGAGGAGTAAAAGCCGAGGCCCAGGTAGATCAGACAAGAACCGAGGTAAATCAAGAACTAGAGATATTGATTGCTACCATTGCAAAAAGAAATTCCATATGAAGAAGGATTGCTATAAATTGAAGAACGAGCAATCCAGAGACAACAAAAGGGATAATGACTCTAACCAAGAAAGAGTTGCTACTGCCACTACCGATAAAACCTCCAAAGAATTCTTCATTATCTATGAAGAAAATGTTGTGAATCTTGCCAGCCACGAGACCAGTTGGGTGATAGATAGGGGCGCCTCCATACACGCCACATCTCACATAGACTTCTTTTCATCTTACACGCCAGTCCAAAGCCGTCGGTATTGGAGATATCTGCCTTGAAACAGACAACAGAACAAGGCTAGTGTTGAAGAAAGTCAAGCACATCCTAGATATCCGGTTAAACCTGATCTCAACAGGCAAGTTGGATGATGAAGGTTTCTACAGCACCTTTAGTGACGGCACCTGAAAGCTCACTAAAGGATAAATGGTGATAACTCGAGGTAAGAAAGATTCAACATTGTATTTGATGCATGCTAAACTTTCAAATAGTAGCATAAATATAGTTAATAGTAATGAAGCAGCCGAGCTATGACATAAAAAGCTCGGTCATATGAGTCAAATGAGAATGGAAGTACTGCGCCGAATGAATGTTCTTCCCAGGTTGAAGAACTCACACTTACAGAAGTGTGAACACTGCATGGCTGGAAAGCAGAACATAGTGTCCTTCCAGATCTCCCTGTCTCAACGAAAACCGGAGGTATTTGATCTCATACATTCAGATCTATGTGGTCCGATGCAGACAATAACACTTGGTGGGTCACTTTTTTGTGACATTCATAGATAATCATTCAAGGAAGATATGGGTATACACCTTGAAGACGAAAGATCAAATGTTGAGAGTATTCAAAGAGTTTCATGCCCTGGTAGAGAGAGAAACTGACAAGAAACTGAAATGCATCATAACAGACAATTGTGGAGAATACAGAGGTCCGTTTGATCAGTACTGCAAGATGTAAGGAATCCGACATCAAACGACACCTCCCAAGACACCTCACCTGAATGGCCTAGCTGAGAGGATGAACAGAACCTTGTGCGAAAGGGTCAGAAGCTTGCTTTCACAAGCCAAGCTACCGAAGACATTTTAGGGGGAGGCACTCAACACAACCGTACATGTTTTGAACATGTCCCCAGCAGTCGCACTAAAATGTAATATTCATAATCAAGTCTGGACAGGAAAAGAAGTGTCATATGATCACTTACATGTCTTTGGGTGTAAAGCATTTGTACATATCCCAAAAGACGAGAAATCCAAACTTGATGCAAAGACGCGACAGTGTGTCTTTATTGGCTATGGTCAGGATGATTTCGGATAAAATTGTATGATCCTGTAACATCCCAGATTTTCGGGACTGTTTTAGGAGATTCTCAGACTGACGATATAGTCTTGGAATAGAATGATAATGAAGAAATAGTGTTTAAGTGAGGAATGTGGATCAAAATATTATGAAATGAATATTCGTCGCGTCAGAAAACGCGTGGGACCAAGAATCAGTTACGCGATTTTTACTATATGCGTATAGTTTACAGTTTTGGGCATGAATTTAGCAAACGAACTCCGATCGAGTGGTTCTTGAACCATCAGACTCATTTTTCCAAGACGAACAACTTTCGTGTTGAACACATTTCGAGAATCGCATCAGAAGAGCTTTGAAAGTGGTGATTTCCGAAGTACCCTTATTAGTGGGCATATTGGTAATTTTTGGAATTTTATATATATTTATTATTTTTATCAGCAGCCTTACAAAAAAAAAGAATAAGAAAGAGAAGAAAAGAAGAGAGAGCAGGCGTACGAGAGAAAAAGAAAGAAAAAGAGAGAAGATAAGTTTCAGTCTTGATCCGTCATCAATATCCGACCGAGTCCTTAAGGAAAAGTGTAGATCTCGACGAGAGGATCATTTTGGTGGTTTTTCATCTTGGGAAACTTCCAATTTTCAGAGAGATTTCGGTAAGAAACGTTTTTATGGTTTTTCTTGATTTCCCGTTGATCCGTAACTCCGATCGACAAACCGTCAGCGCCATTAGATCCGGGAGTGAGAGGGGAATGTTCGGCCGTCGGAAAATTTCCGATCGGACCGGCGCGTGAAGCTCACGCGCTCCCTTTGTGGTGGCGCGTGAGGCCCACGCGCGGCATGGCCAATCGGCGCGTGTCCACCACGCGCCGGACAGAATTTCCGTGTCGTTTTCCCGAGTCTCCTCCGCGAATTTCAGACCATTCCGAGTAGTATTGGACCTCCGAATCTTAAATTTCGTTAAGTTTACGAGAACGACCAAACCACGTTTCTCGCATATTCTTTCATCTATTCTAGTTTAGATTATGTTCATTATAGTGAATTCTTTTGTCTGTTAGGTGATCGTGATACAGTAAGCAGGGACGGTCCTGCTGCATAGTTTCTTTCTCAGTAGTCAGCTCACCAGGTGCGTGGATAAACCTGTAACATTGATGTTTTCAAAAGTATATAGTATGTATGTTTTCTTAAATGAATTTTAAGGTAATGCATTAAATGAGTTTGTTTTCAGGAAGTTTATATTTTTGCTATAAGGTATGGATCGAATATTGATTATGTTGAAATCATGTGTTTGTGATATATGAGAAACTTGCATGATTTGAGATATATGAGCATGGATTTATGAAATGATTTTTATGTTAGGATGCACCCCGTGTACTTATATGTGCCAGATTATTGCCATGAGATAAGGTCTCATGTTGCCAGATTATTGCCGTGAGATAAGGTCTCACGTTGCCAGTTTGCTCCGGATGCCAGATATGCCGTGGGGAAGCCCCATGTTGCCAGCTTTGCCGTATTGTCATGAGGTTGTGCATATAGATGAATAAACAGATTTATCTTTACAGAGTATTTTTGAGCAGTATGAGATTTATGATTTGAGTTTTATGAGAAATGAGTTTATGAGAAATGAGATTTATGATTTCAAGTAAATGTTTGAGATATTGATTTACAGCTTATGTAATTATATATATTATGAAAGACTTGTTCGATCCACCTTGTTACTTGATTATCCACGGCACTGAGCTGTGATCCATTGCACTAAGCGTGAGCTTACCCCCCACTCCTTAACATTTCAGGTTTAGCAGATTAGTAGATCGTTCTTACATCTGCTGTTTCGTCATCATTCCTGCCAGTAGAGAAAGGTTGTGCCAACAGTAGAGTGTCTTTATTATGTTTTGAGACTGTATTTCTAGATATGTATTTCTTGGAAGAATTTGTTATGTGATTATAGGCATTGAGCCTTTAATTGATTCTGAGGTTTTTGTTTTTCCTTTATGGATATTATGTTGAGTTGGATCATGGAGATCCTAGTTTTATGATGAGAATTTATTTTTTAGTTTAGATTTTTCCTTGTATTTGGAGGATTAGTCCATATTACAGGGGAAACTCTGCCAGTTTCTAGTCTCTGTCTCGTCTCACCCCTACTCTACCTAAGGGGACGGGTGTGACATTTAATGGTATCAGAGCCCAGGGTTCATAGATTCTGTAGACATTTAATTTTCTTGATTAGTTATTCTATGTCTCTTAGCGGTTGACATCTTTCATGTGTTTTTAGATGCCTCCGCGTCTCAGAGTTTATGGTTCAGGTCGAGTTCGTACTCGTAGGATAGCAATGTTGGCAAACCTTCTAGGGTACCTCCAGTTGATGAGGAGGTTAATTCTTATGATGGGAAACCTTTGAAGGAAACCCTGATTCCGTTGTAAGAGATTCGCTAGCCACGATTTTCGGAGATGGTACTCCAGTTCATCATCTTCCAGTAGTTTCGATAGTTGCCCTATCGTTAATCATATAGTTGAATCCGACGTGATTTCTATTGTTGTACGTAACATGTACCTTCTGTCATAAATATGATATCGTTGTGAATTAGTAGGACGAAGGCATTAGAACTTTGGCGTTTAAGAAATGAGAAAGAAGACCTTATTGATAATCGTATTTGATTAATCAATATTTATGATTACATTATGGAATATAACAACTGGGTTGTGTTGCGAGGACAGGATCATCTTCGAATTGATAATCTTCCCATTGACGTTTCGCGCGTAGAGACATTGGAATGAGGCCGTCGATGATTTGAATTTCGAGACTGTCAGGAAACTTGATTTTGTTGTAGCCCTGAACGATACTTCTATGTGATTCTTCGATAGTAGTGAAGATTTGCCAGTCTTTATCATTGGTATTACTTTCTAGGCTTCGACGGACTGAGTCTGCAGAGAGAGCTCTAAGATCACATGAATGATGAGAAGTAATCTCTTCTGGGAAAATATCATCGTATCCATAGTAAACTCTAAGCTTCGGTCTAGATGGCCAACAAGTGAGTCTCCAATTAGTGAGTTGACGTGATGGTATGATTCTTATAAGATGAATTGGGTGGTAGACGAGCGAATAGTCATTCGACCATTCTGGGGTAATGGTTTCGATCCAGACAGTAATACTTTTGTGGCGTTTATACCATCGATACAAAATATTACTGATGAATGGAGGAAGCTCACCAAGGCTATCTTCTGAGATACCAGGATAGTTGGGATGGATTGGACTTGGTCCAAGAATAAATCCATTTAGGAAACCGAGTTCGAACAAAGTGCCGAGACTCCACTGGCAATGATTGAAGAAATCGTGACTGTTGATGAAAACTGTGGAGTGGAATCTGTGATATCCACAATGAACAATCGCTGAATTATTTTCGTATTGGATTAAACCATCTGTTTTTCCATTCCAAATGGTTCTAAGAATGAAACACCATCTCAAGAAATTGGTAGGAACTCTTGCCACGATATCCATTGCAATCTCTTTAGGCAAAAGAGCGGATGGAACTTCATTGAGACAATCGTAGATATCTCTCCAAAGGTCTCGGACATATTTAGAATCTATGACTGCTCGATCAATGACTGGCCATTTACAAAACTTTTGGTATATCACCTTAGCTCTGACAGATCTTGAATAGGGGTTAGGATTGGCAGATGAAGATGCCATTGAAGAAATTTTTGAGTGATACCTTAAGAACTCGTGCATCTCTTTATAGAGAGAGATACCAATAATTCTTCATGATAAGATACTTTCACAGTATCCATTCATATTTGAAAGGGTTAATAATTGTCGCGATGATTAAAGGTAAAGCAGATATTTGCGGGACCTGCAAATCCTCTTTTCAATAATGGGAAACTTAAGATAATGGATTTTGCGTAAATTGCTAAAAGCTCTTTACAGCTGTTATTTGTGAAGGACCCTAGGTGGAGCCTTTTCTTTTTGTGGTGGGATAGTTGGTTTGTAAGTTGGGGCACAGGTTTAAAAAAAAAAAAAAAAAAAAAAAAAAAAAAAAAAAAGGCAGTGATTGGAAGGAATGCGACTACTACTTTTGGATTGAGAGGAGAGAGATTTGACTTATGCTGAAGAACCAGTGGAAATTATGACTGAGTGCTACTTAACCTTTGGTATGTGAATTTCGGGGACGAAATTCTTTTAAGGGGGAGAGAGTTGTAACATCCCAGATTTTCGGGACTATTTTAGGAGATTCTCAGACTGACGATATAGTCTTGGAATAGAATGATAATGAAGAAATAGTGTTTAAGTGATGGAATGTGGATCAAAATATTATGAAATGAATATTCGTCGCGTCAGAAAACGCGTGGGACCAAGAATCAGTTACGCGATTTTTACTATATGCGTATAGTTTACAGTTTTGGGCATGAATTTAGCAAACGAACTCCGATCGAGTTGGTTCTTGAACCATCAGACTCATTTTTCCAAGACGAACAACTTTCGTGTTGAACACATTTCGAGAATCGCATCAGAAGAGCTTTGAAAGTGGTGATTTCCGAAGTACCCTTATTAGTGGGGGCATATTGGTAATTTTTGGAATTTTATATATATTTATTATTTTTATCAGCAGCCTTACAAAAAAAAAAAGATAAGAAAGAGAAGAAAAGAAGAGAGAGCAGGCGTACGAGAGAAAAAGAAAGAAAAAGAGAAGATAAGTTTCAGTCTTGATCCGTCATCAATATCCGACCGAGTCCTTAAGGAAAAGTGTAGATCTCGACGAGAGGATCATTTTGGTGGTGGTTTCATCTTGGGAAACTTCCAATTTTCAGAGAGATTTCGGTAAGAAACGTTTTTATGGTTTTTCTTGATTTCCCGTTGATCCGTAACTCCGATCGACAAACCGTCAGCGCCATTAGATCCGGGAGTGAGAGGGGAATGTTCGGCCGTCGGAAAATTTCCGATCGGACCGGCGCGTGAAGCTCACGCGCTCCCTTTGTGGTGGCGCGTGAGGCCCACGCGCGGCATGGCCAATCGGCGCGTGTCCACCACGCGCCGGACAGAATTTCCGTGTCGTTTTCCCGAGTCTCCTCCGCGAATTTCAGACCATTCCGAGTAGTATTGGACCTCCGAATCTTAAATTTCGTTAAGTTTACGAGAACGACCAAACCACGTTTCTCGCATATTCTTTCATCTATTCTAGTTTAGATTATGTTCATTATAGTGAATTCTTTTGTCTGTTAGGTGATCGTGATACAGTAAGCAGGGACGGTCCTGCTGCATAGTTTCTTTCTCAGTAGTCAGCTCACCAGGTGCGTGGATAAACCTGTAACATTGATGTTTTCAAAAGTATATAGTATGTATGTTTTCTTAAATGAATTTTAAGGTAATGCATTAAATGAGTTTGTTTTCAGGAAGTTTATATTTTTGCTATAAGGTATGGATCGAATATTGATTATGTTGAAATCATGTGTTTGTGATATATGAGAAACTTGCATGATTTGAGATATATGAGCATGGATTTTGGAAATGATTTTTATGTTAGGATGCACCCCGTGTACTTATATGTGCCAGATTATTGCCATGAGATAAGGTCTCATGTTGCCAGATTATTGCCGTGAGATAAGGTCTCACGTTGCCAGTTTGCTCCGGATGCCAGATATGCCGTGGGGAAGCCCCATGTTGCCAGCTTTGCCGTATTTGTCATGAGGTTGTGCATATAGATGAATAAACAGATTTATCTTTACAGAGTATTTTTGAGCAGTATGAGATTTATGATTTGAGTTTTATGAGAAATGAGTTTATGAGAAATGAGATTTATGATTTCAAGTAAATGTTTGAGATATTGATTTACAGCTTATGTAATTATATATATTATGAAAGACTTGTTCGATCCACCTTGTTACTTGATTATCCACGGCACTGAGCTGTGATCCATTGCACTAAGCGTGAGCTTACCCCCCACTCCTTAACATTTCAGGTTTAGCAGATTAGTAGATCGTTCTTACATCTGCTGTTTCGTCATCATTCCTGCCAGTAGAGAAAGGTTGTGCCAACAGTAGAGTGTCTTTATTATGTTTTGAGACTGTATTTCTAGATATGTATTTCTTGGAAGAATTTGTTATGTGATTATAGGCATTGAGCCTTTAATTGATTCTGAGGTTTTTGTTTTTCCTTTATGGATATTATGTTGAGTTGGATCATGGAGATCCTAGTTTTATGATGAGAATTTATTTTTTAGTTTAGATTTTTCCTTGTATTTGGAGGATTAGTCCATATTACAGGGGAAACTCTGCCAGTTTCTAGTCTCTGTCTCACCCCTACTCTACCTAAGGGGACGGGTGTGACAGATCCTATTAAGAAGAAGATTTTCAGAAGCCGAGATGTTGTCTTCGTTGAAGACCAGACCATAGAAGATATCAGAAAGAAAATAAAGACAATGCCCCAGCAACACAGAAATATTGATGTGAATCCAGAACCTCATACACCGGTGCCAGTACATATTGAAGATGAGGTTCACAACCAGGAGGGTACATGTGTTGAAGCTCCCAGAGATGATGATCATGATCAACCACCAGTACCAAAAGCTACACCAATAGTTCCACAGAGAAGGTATGACAGAGAAAGGCGACCTTCAACGAGATACTCTGCATATGAGTATGTGCTGCTTACTGACGGGGGAGAACCCGAGAGCTACAATGAGGCTTTGGAAACAGAGAACAGAGAAAAGTGGGAGGAAGCCATGCAAGATGAGATGAAATCTTTGCATGACAATCATACTTTCGAGTTAGTGAAATTGCCAAAATGAAAATTGGCTTTGAAGAACAAATGGGTGTACAAAGTGAAGCAACCTGAGCACACTTCACAACCTCGGTACAAAGCCAGACTAGTTGTCAAATGATTCAATCAGAGGAAAGGCATTGACTTTGATGAAATCTTCTCTCCAGTTGTGAAGATATCATCCATCAGAGTGGTACTCATCTTAGCAGCAAGCCTCGATTTGGAGATTGAGTATATGGATGTCAATATCACATTTCTTAATGGGGATCTGGAAGAAGAAATTTATATGACCCAGTAGCTGCGGGCTTGCAGCAGATTCAACAGTAAGTGGCAGTTTTAGCCCAGCTGATTACTCGCCAGCCGCAGCCACCAGGCCTAAAGCCAAGAGCTGCAGAACCCACCGTTCCTATTCCACCACCACCAGTAGGAGTACCTATGGCTCACCAAATAGTATCTCCTCCAAATATACCAGACCCTACTACATACCGAGCCGGACCTTCTGTTATGCTTCATGAGCCACCTTCAGTGACGGTCCAGGTCATGTAGCGATAAAAGTTACTAGTATATTTACATGATTTCCGGAAGCTTCATCCTCCCACATTCTCGGTAGTAGAGACCTCCCCTGAGCCTTGTGGTTTTATTGAGGAATCAGATCAGATATGTTCAGCTTTGGGGTGTTATGCAGAGAGAGCAGTGGAGTTAGTCAGTTTTCAGCTGAAAGATGTCGTCAACACATGGTTTATGTCCTTTCGATATGGTCGGCGATGAGACGCTCCTCCTCTGACATGGGCTGAGTTCAGTACGACATTTTTGTCCAGATTTTTACCACAAAGTATCAGGGATGCCAGAGCCTGCGAGTTTGAACAGCTGGTACAGGGCGAGCATAGGACAATTTCTAAGTATGACATACGGTTTACATGATTGTCTCGCTATGCCCCACACCTAATCAGTACAGAGGAAATGAAGGTGAAGAGGTTTGTAAATGGGCTTCAAGATTATTTATTCTGCTCCATTCATTTCACAGAGACCACCACCTACACCCAAGTTTTAGATGCTGCCTTGCGGTTTGAAGCGCGGGTTAAAGAAAGACAAGCAGAAAGTGAGTCTCGAAAGAAATCTAAATCAGAGGAAAGGACTAGGCCGCAACAGAGTGGCCTTAGTAGGTAGCAACATATGTCATATCCGCCTACGGCACGCAGAGACATGTGTTCGATTCAATGGGGTCAAGATCGTAGGCCGGCTCAGAGTGTTACTTCTCATCCAGTTTCCTCTCCCTCGGTAGCCCAGCATGGGCGAACCCTACCACAATGTTCAATTTATGGATGAGCACATACCGGGACTTGTAGATCTGGGAGTAGAGGTTGTTATCGGTGTAGGCCAATGGGTCATTTAAAGAGAGACTGTCCGGTACCAGTAGAGCAGTTTCCATCTTTCAGTGCCGCCCCATCTACACCTAAGCCACAGCCTAACAGAAGTGT
Organism: Zanthoxylum bungeanum; assembly: GCA_019454045.1. Lineage (NCBI taxonomy): Eukaryota > Viridiplantae > Streptophyta > Magnoliopsida > Sapindales > Rutaceae > Zanthoxylum > Zanthoxylum bungeanum. The sequence goes on along the minus strand of SKCR01050718.1, from coordinate 62,005 downwards.
AGGATGAGGAGAGCAGAGGCCAGTGAGTAGAGGACAGACAATAGGAGTTAGAGGGCAGTCAGTTGGTGATCGGGATAGGCTTCTCCCAGTAGAGTTCAAGGCAGGGTGTATACCCTCACCCCCAGGAGGCGCAAACATCCAATGCGGTTGTCACAGGTACATTGCTGATTGATTCTGTGCAAGCAAGGGTATTATTTGATTCAGGTGCTACACATTCTTTTGTGGCACCGTATTTTATCACTCAAATGGGTAAGGACATTGAGCCTTTAGACTCCCCTATCATTATAGCTACACCAGTGGAGACCCCTTAGAAGTTACACAGGGTGTGAGGCAGTGTTCTATAGACATTGACGGCTACCTTTCCTTTGCCGATTTAGTAGTGTTGGGTATTTTGAGCTTCGATGTCATTCTGGGATGGATTGGCTAGCTAAGCACCATGCGGTACTTGATTGTCTAGAGAAAACCGTTACGCTACATGTTCCCGATAGACTAGTAAAATTCAATCAGGGGGATAAAACTGTAGCGTCTAACAATTTGATATCAGCTATGCAGACATTTAAGCTACTCTAGAAGAAGAATATGGGTTACTTGGCATATGTAACAGATAGTATAGTGGAAAATATAGATCTTGGACATATCTCAGTAGTGAGGGAGTACCATGATATGTTCCCAGATGAGTTGCCAGGATTACCTCGGGATATGGAGATTGAGTTTTGTATAGACATTATACCAGGAACCCAGCCTATATCGATTCCTCCATACATAATGGCTCATGCAGAACTCAGAGAGTTGAAGGCACAGTTACAAGACTTGCTGGATAAGGGCTTTATTTGCCCCAGCGTGTCCCCGTGGGGTGCTTCGGTGTTGTTTGTGAGGAAGAATGACGGGACGCTGCGATTATGTATAGATTATCGGCTGTTGAATAAGGTGACAATAAAAAACAAATACCCATTGCCAAGAATTGATGATCTATTTGATCAGTTGTAGGGGCGCAGTGTTTCTCAAAAATTGACCTGCGCTCAGGTTATCATCAATTGAAGATTAGAGAGAGTGATGTCCTGAAGACAACTTTTTGAACTAGATACGGGCATTACAAATTTTTAGTAATGTCATTTGGTTTGACCAATGCCCATACAGCGTTTATGGATTTGATGAACATGGTGTTTAGACCTTTTCTAGACTGATTCGTGATAGTCTTTAATTGACGATATTATGGTGTATTCGTGTAGTGAGCATGAACATGCAGAACATTTGCACCATGTGTTGCAAACACTGGAAGAACAGAAGTTATACGCTAAGTTCTCGAAGTGTGAGTTTTGGTTGACAAATGTGGTGTCCGAGGAAGGAATTGGGGTAGATTCCCAGAAAATTGAAGCTATTCAGAATTGGCATCGACCTAAGAGTGTAACAGAGATTCTTAGTTTCTTGGGATTAGCGGGGTATTATAGGAGGTTCATATAGAATTTCTCCAGAATAGCTGCTCCATTAACGCGGCTAACTCAGAAGAATGTGACGTTTGAATGGTCTGATGCTTGTGAGAAGGGTTTTCAGGAACTCAAGCGCCGATTGACTACTGCTCATATTCTTGCACTGCTAGCGGAATCAAAATAATTTACAGTGTACTGTGATGCTTCTAGAGTGGGTTTAGGCTGTGTATTGATGCAGAGAGGGAAATTGATTTCTTATCCTTCCAAAAAATTGAAGCCTTATGAGCAAAATTACCCCACTCATGATTTGGAGATGGCTGCAATAATTTTTACTCTGAAGATATGGCGGTATTATTTGTACGGTGAAAGGTTTGAAATTTTCACCGATCACAAAAGCCTTAAGTATATCCAGAGCCAAAAGGAGCTTAATTTGAGGCAGAGGAGATGGGTGGAGTTGTTGAAAGATTATGACTATTCTATTCAGTACCATCCGGGCAAAGCTAATGTTGTCGCAGATGCCTTAAGCAAGAAGTCTATGGGAAGTTTGGCTCATTTGCCAATTGAGAGATGGCACCCAGTCAAACAGATGCAAAGTTGTTTGTTGGGTGGAGTGAAATTTCAAGTGACGACCCAATGAGGGTTGTTGGTGCAGATTCAAGTTAAATCCACCCTTGTCGATGAAATCAGAGTTACACGAGAAGTGGATCCTGAGGTGCAACAGATTAAATGTCGATTACAGCAAGGCACATAGGATGAGTACTATTTAAACGGTGAAAATCTCATCAGAAACTCTCGATATTAGAGAAGGCCCACACTTTATCTTACACCATGCATCCTGGGATCACCAAGATATTTCATGACCTTAAGGATCTGTATTGGGGGGATGGCATGAAAAAGGATGTGGCTGAATTTGTCACAAGGTGTCTCACTTGTCAACAGGTTAAAGCTGAACATCAGAGACCACCAGGAAAGCTGCAGAGTTTATCGGGCCGTTCCAGATACTTCGGAGAGTTGGAGGAAGAGCATATGAATTGGCACTTCTACCCAACATGGACAAGATACATCTGGTTTTTCATGTATCTATGTTCAGAAGTATTTGCGTGACGAATCTCATGTGTTAGAGCCTCAGATAGTTGATATTCATCAAGACCTATCTTATTCGGAACAACCAGTAGTTATTGTGGGAATAGAGATAAGGAAGCAATGATCTCGGTCCGTTCCATCAGTCAAGGTGGTTTGGCAACATCACAAGGAATAAGAGGCTACTTGGGAATCGGAAAAGGCTATGAGAGAACATTACCCTCGACTCTTCATGGATGAAGGTACACACCACATCCTTAAACTTTTTGATTTGAGGACGAATCATTTTAAGAGGGGGAGAATTTGTAACGACCCCAAATATTTTAGTTCCACTAGGGACGCATGGGATTTTCTTTTCCGGGATCGACTTAGAGATAATGATTAAATACTTGAATTTTAGCCCAACTTTCCCTTTTTTTTTAGGCCCAACAACAAATTTAAAAAGAAATAAAGATAGAAGCCCAAAAGCCCAACAAAACAACAACAAATTTAACTAGATTTCTCTAGAAAATGACTAAGTAAATAACAAAAGAAGAAAATGCTTCCATTTTACCTGGCTTGGTCGTGGGTTTGAGAGAAAGAAGGAGAGAGAGAGTTTGTATTTTTCTTATTAAAAACTTGAAGTTAAACAAGGCAATCCATTCAAACTAAATCAAGAAAAAGGAAAAAGGTGATCAAAGAGTGTTGTTAGGGAAAAAAGAAAAGAGAATTGAGGTAAGCAACCAATGACCCAAACCTTGATGTTTTGAGTTGTTATGGATTGATGATGGTAGTATGTTGTTGATTAATAGTCATATGTTTATTGATGATTATTTGATTAAGAAGTCCATGTTTGGGTAAATTTTAGTTACCACATTCTAGTTGGAACATTTAGTAGGATTTATGAGAATTTGTTGGTGATGAAATATTGGGTGTATCATTTGATGATGAAGATGTGATGAAGATATGATATTTTGTTGATGATTGTGTGAAATGGGATTTGGGGGTTAATAATGGAGGAAACAGAAATTTACCCCTAGAATCAGCGTCGCGTCGCGACACGAGCCCAAAAGTTCAGAATTTTTTTTAGAAGTTGCGACGCGTAATTAAGGGCCCGAATTTTATTTTACATTTCTTTAAAGGGATAGAAATGTTCTAAGAAAATAATCCAACTAGGTTAAAGAACTTAATTTGTTTTCGAACCGTATTTTATAATTTGTGATTCTAACATCGTGTATCCCATATAGATACTCATCAGGAGCCGCGTTCACCTCCGGCGACGTGAACGGAACTTGATCGGACTTCAATATGTGAGTGTATGCTTTTTCTTTCAAAGTTGATTTGTATTCACTTGTTGTTGTTTCAGACTTATCTTTAATGTTTTAGGGCGTTAGCCTTATTAAATCATCAGTTACTTCTTATGTGAGATTTGATTTGAAAGTTTTAAAGTTTAAAAGCAATACTTTTATGTTTTTCGAGGCATGGGGAAAAAACCCACTTCAGCACTTACTTATGGAATTGACGGACATAGACCGTGTGCACACGTAGTTCAGGGCTAGGGGGACGGCGATACTGTTGGACAGTTATGACCCATGTTGGACAATTATGACCCATAGCGTCACTATTTGTACAGATCACGGTGTTGTTGTACAAATTAACTATGTGACAAAGGAGATTACACTCTTATCATTTGTGATTAGATCACCTAGATGTATAAATGATAGGAGGTCCCTATGATTTGTTCCTGGATTGAGAATGATATGAGACAGTATCAGTCCACGAAGGATAAATCATTAAATATCCCTAGTCAGAGTATTATCGAGATTGGACATCGATAAATGCGTAAAAAACTAGTATTACACTTGTGCGCATTTGTGAGGGCACAACGGCATAGTTCTCATATATTTGGGTATATGATACTCATGTAAGTGTAATAGGAGGTTGTGTTTTACCGATGGTATGGGAAACAGCTTCGCTCTGGATAGACCCCCTCGGAATTCCATTGGTAGTATGACTATGTGTCTATGGAAGTCCGAAATCAGGGTAGGTGTATTTGGTCTTAACCTGAGACTTGCACCGCTAATGCTTACGACAATCAATATACTTTCGTTTTGGTCGTCCAGGGCTTTAACCGGTTTCTGTGTACGCCTCTTCTAGGTATATCGAGAATCGTAGTGTGTTGGGTGTGATGTCAAGACGGAAGTATCACTCCAGTCATAGTGGAGATGATGTCACGTAGGATACGAGACTGGTTCTCTTAAATGCTGCAGCTATCGGGATATTATGACAAGGTCATCTATATCCGATTATAGAGACTAGTTACCAGACATTTGACATGTGCTTCGTACAGGGCAGACACAATTCCAGCCCCAGGCCTAGCACGTGACAGGCCGATACTGGATCGACATACACAATACCACGTATACTACGCCTGATATAGATCGCTTATTCCTGTAAGCATGTTTCTGGAGAATTGGGTAGGCATGACGCTTTGCTAGAAGCCAACCTTGTCTTTTAAATCGGTACAAAAGTAGTACTAGGTACTTACGTGTTCGGATAGTCCGACGACCCGATTTACTGCCAACATATCCGGGGATCTCATGGGTCGCTTCCCGAAGATTCACCGTTGACGTATGACTCGCACTATTATTAATCTGGGATTAATTAATGATGAGAGAGAAAATTAATCTGTGATTAATTGTGGAGATATTTTATCTGGGATAAAATATCAATTAAAGAGAGAGAACGATTAATTTGGAATTAATCGGTTAATTAATATATTCGATATATTAAACGAAATTGGATTTCGACACGGAATTAAAATTAGATTTTAATTCGGGCGAGCGAGTTAATTTAGAATTAATTCGTTAGCGACGTGAATGGTGATTTCGTTAGGCATAATCATTTAATTACGTCGCAATGGAAAATTCGTTAATTTGGAATTAGCGAACCCGAGCCCGAGATTATTTGCGAGCGTATTCGCATTTCGAATTCGAGTGTGGCACGCAAGTCAAATCAAGCGTCAAATCATTAGTCACATCAAGCGTCAAATCACATGTCACTTTGAGTGATGTGACAATTGATTGATTGATGTGAGTTGATGGCAAGCATTTAATGCTTGACTTTTTTGAAATTGAAAAGTGGTAAATGGTTAATTGATTTTGGAAATTATAAACCTATTACACTTTTTCATTTCTCTCTCCATGGTTCACGTTTTTGAAGCCAAAAACCTTCATCTCTCTCACAGTTTTCTCCTCTGTTTTCTGGTTTGACCGAGTGATGAAGGAGAAGCTAAATAAATTTGTGGCAAATTTCTTGGGTGCTAGCACACATAGGAGCCATCCTAAGGTGATAGGGAACTTACTACATGAGTAAGGAATCAACACAAGCTTGGAGCTTTCATGGAGGACATCAATGGCCGAAAATGGTGGAAGAAAAAACTGCCACTGCCGAATCCTTGGAGCCCAAACCAGTGAGTTTGCCGAGCTTGGCAGAGGAAGGAAATGGAGTTTTGTTCTTCGATGCATTCAATCTGTTCATTGTGAGTATTCCGCATCTCCTTTGATGTGTATTCATACTTGTTTTATGCTTGATGATGATCCTTGGGACCTTAATAGAAACCAACAACCCATAGCGTCACTATTTGTACAGATCATGGTGTTGTTGTACAAATTAACTATGTGACAAAGGAAATTGCCCTCTTATCATTTGTCATTAGATCACCAAGGTGTATAAATGATAGGAGGTCTTTATGATTAGTTCCTGGATTGAGATGATATGAGACAGTATCAATCCACGAAGGTTTAATCATTAAATATCCATAGTCAGAGTATTATCGAGATTGGACATCGATAATGCATAAAAGACTAGTATTACACTTGTGCGCGTTGTGAGGGCATAACGGCATAGTTCTCATATATTTGGGTATAGGATACTCATGCAAGTGTAGTAGGAGGTTGTGTTTTACCGATGGTACGGAAAACAGCTTCGCTCTGGATAGACCCCTCGGAATTCCATTGGTAGTATGACTATGTGTCTATGGAAGTCCGAAATCAGGGTAGGTGTATTTGGTCTTAACCTGAGACTTGCACCGCTAATACTTGCGACAATCAATATACTTTGGTTTTAGGTCGTCCATGGCTTTAACAGGTTCTGTGTACGCCTCTGCTGGGTATATTGAGAATCGTAGTGTGTTGGGTGTGATGTCAAGACGGAAGTATCACTCCAGTCATAGTGGAGATGATGGTCACGTAGGATACATGACTCGTTCTCTTATATGCTGCAGCTATCGGGATATTATGACTAGGTCATGTTTATCCGATTATAGAGACAGTTACCAGAGATCCGATATGTGCTTCGTACATGGCAGACACAATTCCTGTTGGTTTTATTCTAGGTCCCAAGATCATCAAACAAGCATGAATAAGTGTTAAATACATATCAAAGGAGTTGCGGAATACTCACATCGATCGGTTGTGCGAAACGACGAACAAAACTCCAAGATTGCTCACTGAATTTAGGCGCCCACTGCAGCAAAATTTCAGTCCACTGTCTTCTGTTTTGAGCTGAGATTTGAGCCTCGAATTTGCGTCGAACGATTCCCGGCTCGTGGGTGAGTTTCCCTAACACCTTCGTAAGTCTCTCGGAGTGCTAGCTCACTTGGATTTTGCCACAAAACCCATCAAAATGGCTTCCCCATTCACGCCAAAACAGGCAGAACAGGGAGCAAAACAGCCCCTCTTTTGGGCGTGAAAACAAGAGAGAGATGGGGAGAAAAAAGTGGTGAATTAGTTGGTAAATGGTTTTGGTAATTGTTATATATATTTTCCAAAATTAAATATAACAATTTACACTTTCCAAAAGTCAAACAAACACATATAAAACAATATATGTCCATCACCTATCAAATGCCTTTTCCAACCACTACCAACTACATCAAGTCACATCCTTCCATCAATCAAGTGACAAGATGTCACACACTCAAAGCGACATTTGATTTGACGTTTGATGTGACGAATGATTTGACGCTTGATGTGACTTGCGTTGCCGCACTCGAATTCGAAATACTAATGCGCTCGCAATCACACTCGGGCTCGGGTTGCTAATTCCTAATTAGCGAATTTACCGTTGCGTCGTAATTAAATGATTACGCCTAGCGATTTCACTATTCACGTCGCCAACGAATTAATTCTAAATTAATTCGTTCGCCCGAATTAAAATCTAATTTCAATTCCGCGTCGAAATCTAATTTCGTTCAATATATCGAATATATTAACTTTACGATTAATTCCAAATTAATCATTTTCTCTCTTTAGACGATATTTTATCCTAGATAAAATATCTCCGTAATTAATCCAAGATTAATTTTCTCTCTCATCAAATAATCCAGATTAATAAGTGTGCGAGTCATACGTCATCGGTGTATCATTGGGAAGCGACCCATGAGATCCCCGGATATGTTGGCAGTAGTAAATACGGTCGTCGGAGCATCCGAACACGTACGTACCAAGTACCACGTCCTACCGATTTACAAGACAAGGTTAGCTTCTAGCAAAACGCCATGCCTACCCAATTCTCCGGAAATTCTTACAGGAATATATAAGGATCTATCAGGCGTAGTATACCAAGTATCGTGCATATCGGCCCAGTATCGGATAGTCACGTGCTAGGCCTGGGGCTGGATAAGTGTCTGCCCCGTACGAAGCACATGTCTGATGTCTGGTAACTAGTCTCTATAATCGGATATACATGACCTTGTCATAATATCCCGATGGCTGCAGCACCTCAGAGTACTAATACCGTATCCTGCGTGACATCATCTCCACTATGACTGGAGTGATACTTCCGTCTTGACATCACACCCAATACTCTACGATTCTCAATATACTCAGCTTCGGCGTACACAGAACCGGTTAGAGTCCTAGACGACCTCAACTAAAGTATATTGATTGTCGTAAGCATTAGCGGTGCAAGTCTCAGGTTAAGACCAAATACACCTACCCTGATGTCGGATTCCCATAGACACATAGTCATAATACCAATGGGATTCCGAGGGGTCTATCCAGAGCGAAGCTGTTTCCCGTACCATCGGTGAACACACAACCTCTATCGCACTTGCATGAGTATCCAATACCCAAATATATGAGAACTATGCTGTTGTGCCCTCACAACGCGCACAAGTGCAATACTAGCCTATTCCGCATTATCGATGTCCAGTCTCGATAATACTACGACTAGGGATATTTAATGATTAATCCTTCGTGGACTGATACTGTCTCATATCATCTCAATCCAGGAACTAATCATATGGACCTCTCTTCATTTATATATCTAAGGTGATCTAATCACAAATGATGAGAGTGCAATTTCCTTGTCACATAGTTAATTTGTACAACATCACTATGATCTGTACAAATAGTGACGCTATGGGTCATATTATCCAACAATCTCCCACTTGGCACATAGCCAGTCACTCAAGTGTCGTACACCCGAATATGTACGGTTCGCTCAAATGCTGAGAAAAGGTTTCGTCAGCGGATTTCCATGATTATCGTCTGACGCGATTTATATGATCATCACATTGCCACGATGTATGATCTGAACGAATCAGATGAATATAGAAGTATATATCTGGATCGTCGATGAGACCTTTAATTCCTTAGCCTTGTGCTGACGCCTAGCTCAGCTGCTAACAGAACTATATCTAATCTAATTAGATTTATTATCGACCCAAATGGCTTCTATTGCTGCCTCAGCCGCAGCAATAATCCGCATTTGTTGTTTATTCGGCAACAGTATCTTGCTCGGAAGATTTCCAGCTCACTGTCCCGTTTTTCAAACTTTATAGTACCGTAGTATTAAACTGTTTGGAAACTTGCAGCAGTGATCCCAGTCACTTCAAGTTCTCCTTCTCCATTGTTTTAGACAACATCTTTAGTTCTCTAAGATACTAATAGATGTCCTTAACTTCAATCCAGTGACTATCACTTGGATTGTCCTGATTGTGACTCCATATGCTCAAAGCGTATGAGACACCATATCAAGTACATTTTAAATGTACAATTTCCCAGAGAGTGTTAACAACTCCAAATCTATCCCAATAGATCTTTATCCTTGAATAAGGTTGTTACTCCCCAGAATTCTACGGAGAATATCTATGAAAGCCAAGCTTTCACCAATTGCTTTATGGGAATTTCACTGTCAGTGCGCTCCCACTAACCTCCTTATATACACAAGAATTATTTCGTTTTGAGTCAAATCATAAACCATTATGATTATTCAAAACGTCAGTTCCAAGAACCTTATGCTTGCTTCAATCCAAACATGGATCGAATAACCCGCAAACGTTGTTTGTCGGTTATACAAAATCGTCAGGATGTTGTAAGCATCCTCCAAAAGGTTTCCTTTTCAGGAAGGCGATTTTGATCTTTAACTGACACATTTCATAAATGAAATATGCAGTATCAATAAGCATCATCAAAATGGATTTACTATGGCAACAGGTAAAAGGTTGAACCGTTATTAACATAACGTTGATAATGAAACACAAGCCTAGCTTTGTACGTTGGTATGTTGCCATCCATGTATGTCTTCCTTGAAGACGTTTACAGTACCAATAGGCACAATGCCTTGCGGTACAACAACTAGTATCCAAACATAGTTGTTATACATGGAATCCATTTCGGACTTATGGCACTTTACCATAAAAGGGAGTTGATACCTTGTATACTTCCTCGTACGTAGTCGGTTGGTATACCTCCATAAGATTTACATCTTTAAGGGGTTACTTCAGAAACCCATACCCCAGGTTGTTTTCTGATTCTCTCCGATCTACGCGGTTCTTGTGTATTTGAAGATTAATGGTTTAGTTTCATCCTTGATGAACTATTTGTGTTCCATTATGGACTTCGTGCCTTGAATAGTATTACTCCGATTTTCATCGAGTATCACTATCCTCCCACTGACCACTGCATATCGGTATTCCTCTTTGGAAAACCGCATGGTGAGCAACAATCATATTGTTCTCATGCGAGATTTATAAGTACTATACTTATGGTTTCCCTTAGGATAACCTATATTTGGCACTTATCCAATTTTGGTCCTTAGTTTGGTATCATCCAAACGTTATGCCCGGCATACCCAAATTATTAGGAATGAGAAACCATGTTTCTTTCCTGTTCATATCCATATGATATCTGTCAAACAGATTTATATGGAACCTTATTCTAAATAAGTTTTGCACTGTTAATACATATCCTGTTGAAGGAAATGATAGCTTAGAGCGACTCGTGATAAACCTTATCATGTCCAACAAAATTCGGTTTTCGTTCGGACACACCGTCTAACTGACGTGTCTCGGGAGGAGTCCTCATCTGAAAGAATACTATAATCTTTCATGTATGTTTGAAACTTACTACTTAAGTATTTTCATTACGGTCTTACCGTAACGGCATAATACTATAGTCGATCTGTTTATCTACTTCGTGTCGAAACTCTAAAAGTTTCCGATCTGTGTTCTTCGAAAGAAACACATAACCATAACGTGATGCCACATCCGTTAAGGTCACGAAACATTCATGTTCACATCTAGCCTAGCTAGATATGGGCCCACTAACTTCACCATGAATAGGGCTAACAGATCGGTGGCACTTACACTATTACCAAGTAAACAGTGTTTTAGGTACTTTACCTAACAAACTAGATTCGTAGACTTTATTTGAATAGTCAAATCAGTCCTAGTACCCACTCTTCAAAAGTGTGGATATACGAGTCTTGTTTAATTGTGTCCCAGACAACAATGCCACAAATAAGTCTCTATTGATCAAATCAATTTGAGCTATTTATTTGTCATTTTATATGTTTGAGATTTTAATTATATTCAAAATATAAATTCTGTTATTCACATCTAATGTGTTTATCTCAGTATCATCTTTATATAATGAAACACTTAGTGTTCTAGAATATAAAGGTTTATCCACAATGGATTAAACACTGATATAGAGATAATGTCTCTAGTCAAACTAGTTACATTATAACAGTTCCTAATTTAAGTACACACCCGAAGGGTAGTTCCTAAACTTAGGTATCTACGGTCGAAACAGCGACTTCCGTCCCGTTTCCGATTCGCAGAGCAATCTCAGCTTGAAGTCAGTATCCTGCTCAAAGCAGATTCTGAACATCAATACATATATTTTATGTACCACACTAAGTATTTAAAATCTAATTTCAATACTAGTAGTGAACATAACTTTGACAATCATTTTTAAAGTAAGAGCCTTGCCCTTTCTTTAATTCCTTCGTGTCTGCCATATCCAAATGGTAGTCACTTTGGGATATGTCAATTATCCTTTTCAATATTTCAGGAACCTTAGGCCAAGCCTTGGGTTTTTAGAATATCGAAACAATGTGCACCTCGTGCTACATGCCCAATTGCAAATTTTGACTTTATCTCCTCTAGAATAGTCAATTAATTCTCCAAGAATTATAAATTGCAATTTTAATACTTCTTAAATCTAAAATTAGATTTATGACAAGTATATTAAATTAAGCACTAAAGTCATCATCACATAAATCTTCCAAAGATTTTATGCTCTACTTATATTGCTTAATTTTGGGCTTAAGGTATAATAAGTTATTTTATCAAATAAAGTAACCTATTATTTATTCCCAATTTGAAAATTAAATCATTTAAAATATTTTAATCCCAGATTATATTTTAAATATCCAACTTTTCAATTTTATCTTGATTACAATAGTCCAACTATTTAATCAACGATTAGTGGTACTATATATATTATAATGATTATAATAGTTCAACTATATAATCAAATATAATCCAATTAATTAACCTCAATTACATTGATTACTATAAACAATTATAAAATCAACTGTAAACTGAAATTAATTAATTCAAATAAATTGATTAATATAATCCAATTATATATAATCAATTATAATACAGTCCAACTGTTTATTAAAACAACAATTTAAATATTAGTCCAACTAACATTTAATTTATATGACGAGTGATATTTGATTGAGCGCGTATGGCGAGTAATTGAACGAATATTGCAAATTCAATTCTTGCCTCCCACTATTTTTCGTCGAGCCTCTAACCCTCTGTCGAGTACTCGGGAAACCGTGTTTCCTAGTGGGCTAGGATCCCGTTAAATATCACACAATCTTGACTTTGGCCAACAAATTGTATGATAATTAACTAGGTAGATCTCTAAGATCAATTGGATCTAATCCAACTCCTAGATCCAGTAGGTGGACATCCAAGTCCTAAACATATATCTTATATATGCCTATATATCCAATATATACCCTAACCTTTTTCCTCTGAATCAACTAGGCCTTGGCTTTGGCACAACAAACCTGATGATCCCAGTCAAGCGCGGACCCATTGACCATGGAAGCTTCGTAATCAATGTCGATGGACAAGAAGTGGTCTTGACTTTGGCCAACAAACCACAACTTGGACAAGACACCAATATGGAACAAAGCCTCGTGATTCAAACACATCTTCGACGGACAAGGGCTTGACTTTGGCCAACAACCCATGCCAATCTAGGATCTTGAGTAAGAATCACTCAATGGAAGGAAAAGACGCATGATATTTGATGAGGGCTTTTTCGCGTGCAAATTGGCTACCAATTTCATTATCTTTGTTAAGGTCTCATCATCATACACCCTTAAACATGCATTCTAAATACATAATAAAGCGAGTATGAAATAAAATAATAATGATATGCGGATGGATACTTAACACATTGATCCTAGATCAAATCTCTCCCTTTCTCACTCAAGCTAGCACTTGTATTACTTCTACCCCTTACACTACACTTCTAAAGAAACCTCATTTACATTGAGGGGAATAGGTGAGAAGAGAATACAAAGAGAATATAGGTGATAAGGCTGGACACGCAGGTCCAATTTAATAAATCGAATTTATTACAACAATTTCCAAAATTGCCCCACCCGACTAATATCCATCCGATATACATTATTCATTCATCATAACCACGTATTCACACATAAGCATGCTATCAATCAATCTAATCAAATTAATTAATCTGATAATTATGTGATCATCCAATGTTCAAACAACGATTTGATTTTGGTCGAGTCAAACTCGTTTTTGCGAATAAGTACTCAAAGTACGAATTCTTGAATTAAATTAAACTACATCATTAAATCCAATTTAACATGTATTTAATACTAATTCACTATTCAATTCCAAATTAAATATTACACTTTATTTAATAAACCTTTAACGACTTAAATTCCAAATTTAATCGTGTCGGGTCTCAAAGCCCGATTAACGTCCAACGTCAATTCAATTCAAGTCTAATGGGCTTTAATTAATTTCTTTAAGGCGTGGGCTTCGGCAACCAAAGCCCAATCAAGGAGTAACCCCATAAGCCCAGAAATCAATTTAGGTCCATTAGGCCCAATTAAACTTTAAAGGTTTATAAGTTGTATTTGGGCTTAACGGAAGTGGCTTTGGGCCCAATTGGATCCAATCCAATTTGTCCAAATACAACTTTGTACAACAAAGCCCAATAAGCCCATTTACAACATAATAAGCCCAAATCCAATTTAAGGCCTAAATAACTAAATTACATGAATCCAATTCCGCAATTTAATTACCTAAAGTGCATTACATGATTAATCACCCAAATCAATATTTCCAAAACATTAAATTAGCTTAATTAATCATGTTCATTATCATCATCACATGTCCAACACAGAAATGAAAAATCAAACCCATTTTACATGCTTCTAAGTCTCGGCCAAGGGAGTAATTTTTGTCCGATTTGAATTTAATCCAATTAATTCCACAATCGACATCTAATTAACTTCCCGAATGATTTCCAATACATCCAATTATCAAAATCAAAAATCCAAGACATTAAAGGGCATTATTGAATTCAGCCAACATAAGCAAATTATGGATTTTGTTCAATTCAAAATTCAATCCAATTAATTTCAAATTAACATCATCCTACATGATTCTAATTCATCCAATGAATCAAAATCAAAAAATTCCAAATTTCTAAAATTCCTTATACCATTCGGCCAAGCTCCATCAATTGGGGAAAATTGATCCAATCATTATTTAATTAAATTGATCCAATCAATCCTTAATTAAACATGTTATAAGCATACTCAAACATTCAATTCATTCAAATCATGCTCAAAACAAGTTTACCCAAATTTTAGCCCTAAAAATTTCATGCTTGAACCTAGGCTCTTGATGCCATTGTTGGTTTTATTCTAGGTCCCAAGATCATCAAACAAGCATGAATAAGTGTTAAATACATATCAAAGGAGTTGCGGAATACTCACATCGATCGGTTGTGCGAAACGACGAACAAAACTCCAAGATTGCTCACTGAATTTAGGCGCCCACTACAGCAGAATTTCAGTCCACTATCTTCTGTTTTGAACTGAGATTTGAGCCTCGAATTTGCGTCGAACGATTCCCGGCTCGTGGGTGAGTTTCCCTAACACCTTCGTAAGTCTCTCAGAGTGCTAGCTCACTTGGATTTTGCCACAAAACCCATCAAAATGGCTTCCCCATTCACGCCAAAACAGGCAGAACAGGGAGCAAAACAGCCCCTCTTTTGGGCGTGAAAACAAGAGAGAGATGGGGAGAAAAAGTGGTGAATTAGTTGGTAAATGGTTTTGGTAATTGTTATATATATTTTCCAAAATTAAATATAACAATTTACACTTTCCAAAAGTCAAACAAACACATATAAAACAATATATGTCCATCACCTATCAAATGCCTTTTCCAACCACTACCAACTACATCAAGTCACATCCTTCCATCAATCAAGTGACAAGATGTCACATCACTCAAAGCGACATTTGATTTGACGTTTGATGTGACGAATGATTTGACGCTTGATGTGACTTGCGTTGCCGCACTTGAATTCGAAATACTAATGCGCTCGCAATCACACTCGGGCTCGGGTTCGCTAATTCCTAATTAGCGAATTTACCGTTGCGTCGTAATTAAATGATTACGCCTAGTGATTTCACTATTCACGTCGCCAACGAATTAATTCTAAATTAATTCGTTCGCGAATTAAAATAACTAATTTCAATTCCGCGTCGAAATCTAATTTCGTTCAATATATCGAATATATTAACTTTACCGATTAATTCCAAATTAATCATTTTCTCTCTTTAGACGATATTTTATCCTAGATAAAATATCTCCGTAATTAATCCAAGATTAATTTTCTCTCTCATCAAATTAATCCCAGATTAATAAGTGTGCGAGTCATACGTCATCGGTGTATCATTGGGAAGCGACCCATGAGATCCCCGGATATGTTGGCAGTAAATACGGTCGTCGGAGTATCCGAACACGTACGTACCAAGTACCACGTCCTACCGATTTACAAGACAAGGTTAGCTTCTAGCAAAACGCCATGCCTACCCAATTCTCCGGAAATATTCTTACAGGAATATATAAGGATCTATATCAGGCGTAGTATACCAAGTATCGTGCATATCGGCCCAGTATCGGATAGTCACGTGCTAGGCCTGGGGCTGGATAAGTGTCTGCCCCGTACGAAGCACATGTCTGATGTCTGGTAAGTAGTCTCTATAATCGGATATACATGACCTTGTCATAATATCCCGATGGCTGCAGCACCTCAGAGTACTAATACCGTATCCTGCGTGACATCATCTCCACTATGACTGGAGTGATACTTCCGTCTTGACATCACACCCAATACTCTACAATTCTCAATATACTCAGCTTCGGCGTACACAGAACCGGTTAGAGTCCTAGACGACCTCAACTAAAGTATATTGATTGTCGTAAGCATTAGCGGTGCAAGTCTCAGGTTAAGACCAAATACACCTACCCTGATGTCGGATTCCCATAGACACATAGTCATAATACCAATGGGATTCCGAGGGGTCTATCCAGAGCGAAGCTGTTTCCCGTACCATCGGTGAAACACAACCTCCTATCGCACTTGCATGAGTATCCAATACCCAAATATATGAGAACTATGTTGTTGTGCCCTCACAACGCGCACAAGTGCAATACTAGCCTATTCCGCATTATCGATGTCCAGTCTCGATAATACTACGACTAGGGATATTTAATGATTAATCCTTCGTGGACTGATACTGTCTCATATCATCTCAATCGAGGAACTAATCATATGGACCTCTCTTCATTTATATATCTAAGGTGATCTAATCACAAATGATGAGAGTGCAATTTCCTTGTCACATAGTTAATTTGTACAACATCACTATGATCTGTACAAATAGTGACGCTATGGGTCATATTATCCAACAATTCCAGCCCCAGGCCTAGCACGTGACATCCGATACTGGATCGAAATACGCAATACTAGGTATACTACGCCTGATATATATCACATATTCCTGTAAGGATATTTCTGGAGAATTGGGTAGGCATGGCGCTTTGCTAGAAGCCAACATTGTCTTGTAAATCGGTAAAAACGTAGTACTAGGTACTTACGTGTTCGGATAGTCCGACGACCGAATTTACTGCCAACTTATCCGGGGATCTCATGGGTCGCTTCCCGAAGATTCACCGATGACGTATGACTTTACTTAATTATCTGGGATTAATTAGATGAGAGAGAAAATTAATCTGGGGTTAATTACGGAGATATTTTATCTGGGATAAAATATCATTTAAAGAGAGAGAATGATTAATTTGGAATTAATCGATTAATTAATATATTTGATATATTAAACGAAATTGGATTTCGACGCGGAATTAAATTTAGAATTTAATTCGGGCGAACGAGTTAATTTAGAATTAATTCATTAGCGATGTGAATAATGATTTTACTAGGCATAATTATTTAATTACGTCGCAACGGAAAATTCGTTAATTTGGAATTAGCGAACCCGAGCCCGGGAGTGTTTGCGAGCCCGCTTGCATTTTGAATCGAGTGGGGCCCACTTGTCATATCAATTGTCACATCACATGTCACTTTAGTTGCTTTTGGTGATAGGTTTTGGTGACAATGATGATGGCTTGATTTACACTCAATGTTTGTGTAAGAAATTAAATGAACAAATACCAAATATTTGGTATATCATTTAATTAGTTTTGGAAATCATTTTTTACACACAACATTTGACTCTCTCTCTCACTTCTTCTTCTCTCCCATTCACGTCCAAGGGGCTGAATTTTTCTCTTCCTTCACAGCCCACTACCGTGAGCCAAGGAGAAGCAATTGATGATTTTGTGGCAAAAATCAAGAGTGCTAGCACACAATAGAGTCTTGCGAAGGTGATAGGGAAACCCACTTGTGAGCAAGGAATCAACAAAAAGCTTAGAGCTTGTTGGAGGAATCACCATTGCCGAAAATTGGAGGACAAATTCAGCTCACTGCCGAGCCACCTTGGAGGGAGAAAAGAGTTTTTGTTCTTCACCGCATCGCCTCAACCAATCGATGTAAGTATTCCGCAACTTCTTCGTGTATTCGCATTTATTTTTCTTGCTTGATAATCGATCCTCGGGACTTAGAGAATTCCAACAGATACGTAATACCCCTAGACCCTAGTTTTAGGGTCAGGCAGTAGCATGGATCAACACTACCAGCTCTAGTTCAGTGGCTTGGGAGACGGCGATACGTAACACCCCAAGTCCACTAGTTTTAGGGACATGAGTGGCATGCTTTGGGGGACGGCGATATGTAACGCCCCGAAGTCATGGATTTGCACTTCTGGCTCCAATTGGGTGTATGGGGGGACAGCGATACGTAACGCCCCCATGCGTCAAGTTTTTCCCCAGTACCAGAGATATTTTTCACATAAAGTTTTCAGAAAGAGGTTTTCTCCAGTTTAAAGAAAAGAATCAGTTTTCAAAGAAAGTTTTTAGAAACACTTAAAGTATAAAAGATTTCACATAGATGTTCTGAGTTAGTTTCTTATTTTGTAGCTCCACTCACTGAGATCCTCAGGACTCACTCCCCACCACTTCCCAGTTTCTTTTGCAGGATTCTTCTTCTTGTAAGCCATATGCCGCTTTTGGAGACCCGGTTCGAGGACAAGTGTTACAATGCAGTCACTAGTCATTGGGTCCACCTTACCAGATCTATGTTCATGTAAAATATAGTTTATGGATGTCGTTTTGTTGTATCATTGACATGTATTAGATGATATACAACGGTATCAGAGCGAGTAAAAGCATGAAACTTGAATTTAAGGTTAAAATTGGGTAAATTGATTTTGAGCATGATTTGGTTAAATTGTTTGATTAAGTATGCTTAAATGATGGTTAATTGAAGTTTGATTGGATCAATTTCATGAAATATTGTTTGGAACAATTTTGCCCAAAAATATTGGCTTGGCCGAATATGATGCTAGCCTAAATGTCTTGGTATTTTGTGTTTTTGATCATTGGATGAGTTTGAAAACAATTGGGTAATGTTGATTTAATGTTGAATTGGATTTAATTGGATTGAATTTGAATTGGACATTAAAAATCCCTAATTGCCGAGGCATGAAGCATGGAAAATGGGTTTGATTTTTGACAATTTGTGTTGGACACTAATTGTTGTTGATAAGCATAATTAATTAGGCTAATTGATGTTTTGGAAATGTTAATTTGGGTGATTAATTATGGAATTACACTTTGGTTAATTAAATATGAAATTTGGAATTTTTGTGATTTAATTAATTGGGCTAATTTTGGAAATTGGGCTTAAAAGTTGTTATTGGGCTTTAATGGGCTCGGTTGTACCAAGATGGGTTTAGGCTAAATTGGTTTGATCCAATTGGACCCAAAACCATTTCCATAAAGTCCATATACGACTAATGGACCTTTAATATTAATTGGGCCTAATGGGCCTAAATTGGTTTCTAGGCATATAAGGGTGATTCCTTTAAATGGGCTTTAGTCTTTGGGTTTGACCCAAGTTGACCAAAAGTCTATGCCTTATGAAATTAATTAACAGCCCATTGAACTTTAATTAAATTAACATTGGATGTTAATCGGGCTTTGAGACCCGTAACGATTAAATTTGGAATTTAAGTCGTAAAGGTTCGTTAATAAAGTGTAATATTTAATTTAGAATTAAATAGTGAATTAGTATTAAATGCAAATTGAATTGGATTTAATTTTTAGTTTAATTTAATTCAAGAATTCGTACTTTGAGTACTTATTCGCAAAAACGAGTTGGACTCGAGCAAAAGCAAATCGTTGTTTGAACATTGGATGGTCACTAATATCAGATTAATTAATTGGATTAGATTGATTGATAACATGCTTGTGTGAATACATGGTTGTGATGCATGAATAATGTATATCGGATGTATATTAGAAGGGTGGGGCAATTTTGGAAATTGTTGTAATAAATTTAGAATTTATTAATTGGACCTGCGTGTCCAGCCTATTACCTCCATACTCTTTGTATTTCTCTTCTCACCTATTCCCCTCAATGTAAATGAGGTTTATTTAGAAGTGTTATGTAACGGGTAGAAGTAAATACTTGTACTATGCGGGAGAGAGGAAAGTGAGAGATTTGATCTAGGATCAATGTGTAAAGTATCCATCCGCATATCATTATTAAATTTATTTACGCGTCTTATTATGTGTTTAGAATGCATGTTTAAGGGTGTATGATGATGAGACCTTAACAAAGATAATAAATTGGTTGCCAATTTGCACACGAAAAACCCTAAAAAAATATTAAGCGTTTTTCCTTCCATTGATGATTCTTACTCAAGATCCAAGACTGGCATTGGTTTGTTGGCCAAAGTCAAGGCCTTTGTCCGTCGAGGATGTGTTTGAATCACGAAGGCTTTGTTCCATATTGGTGTCTTGTCCAAGTTGTGATTTGTTGGCCAAAGTCAAGATCAATTCTTATCCATCGACGTTGATTACGAAGCTTTCCAAGGTTAATGGGTCACGCTTAACTGGGATCACTAAGTTTGTTGTGCCAAAGCCAAGGCTTAGTTGATTCAGAGGAAAAAGTTTAGGTAATATATTGGATATATTGGCATATATAAGATATATGTTTCAGACTTGGATGTCCACCTAATGGATCTAGGAATTGGATGGGATCCAATTGATCTTAGAGATCTACCTAGTTAATTATCATACAATTTGTTGGCCAAAGTCAAGATTGTGTGTTATTTAACGGGATCCTAGCCCACTAGGAAACAAGGTTTCCCGAGTACTCAACAGAGGGTTAGAGGCTCGCCGAAAAATAGTGGGAGGTGATGAGCGGAAAATATATCAATATTTACCGCCCATTTAACTTAATATTTTGTTTAGTTTCTCGGGTTTGATGAACGTTTTGATGTGTTTTAGTTTATTTTGCAGATAAAATAATATCGGGTCTCAATGAAATCATTTAGGACGAAATATGGGTCAAATAAGGGCAATTATTGGACTTGATATTTTAATTTTGGAGATTGGAAACTTGAAATGGCGTTTTAACGAAGTGCAGTTTTGGAAATTCTAATTTTGCACATCTGTCCTATTTTGGGCATAACGTTTTACTCCGATATCGGATTGCGCTGATTCAAGTGCCAGATTAAAGAAGACTCAAATATCTACAACTTTTAAAGACAAAATATTTTCGAATTCTGAAGATTTCATGACCGAAATTGATGAACCATCCATAAGTGTATTGTGTGTAATTATTAAAGTCATTTTCAATCATTTTCAAAGCAAAAAAATAAATTAATAAATAAATAATAAAATTATCAAATCATCACCAAACATGATAAGAAATTAGTGGAGCAATTAATAATGGATTTGGTGGAGTAATTAGTTGAGAAATTAATAATGGATTTGGTGGAGAATTTGATGGATGATTTGATGGAGGCAAAATTTTGCCTATAAATACCAAGTCAGTTCATTTGTAAAATTCATACTTTCTTCTTTGAAATTCCTAAAGAATAAATAAGAAGATTGTATCTTATTTGTTTATTTACAGCTTTCAGTAATTAATTTCCGCTTTCGCACTTTCTTTTCTTTATTTTTCAGTTTTTACTTTCCGCAATTTACTTTTACGCACAATCATTTCCTTTCTTTACTTTTGCAGTTTTTATTTTTCAAGCAATGAGGAGGTAATTCCCCTTTCCTGGGGTGAAAGGTAAAGCTTTTATTATGCTATTTAGATTAATCTTCTTTAATTATAATATATAAACTATTTAAAACTTGACTTAATGAGGATACAGCTATATTGGCCGGTTGGTAATTAATTATAAATTGGTTTTAACCTGACTAAGTATGGATACCGCCTGGTTGGTCGGTTGGTAATTAATTATTAATTTGACTTAATCAGGATACCGCCTTTATGGCTGGTTGGTAATTATCACGTAAAGTTAATATATTATATTAAGGGAGATATCTAAAATAGTAGTAATAAAAGTTGATCCTCTAACCCCCAGCATTTTCTTTTATTGTACTTTTACTTTATTTAATTTCAGTAATTTACTTTTCAGCAATTTACTCTTCAACAATTTACTTTCAGTATTTTACTTTTATTTTTTTTACTTTTTACTTTTTTTACTTTTCAGCAATTTACTTTTCAGTATTTAATTTTCAGTATTTTACTTTATGTCTTTTATTTTATTTAAATTTTTACTACACGTAAATATGTGTCGTAACTAAGCCAGTTATCTGGGGTTGTGATGAAATCCAATATCACCGGTTTATAAGGGGTTAGATTATAGCTTGGGTAATATAAAGGTTTATTTATTGAGTATTAATCTTAATGCTTTTTATTAACTGGCCATTAATAAAATTGATTAGGTAAACTTAAAATGAACTTGGAAAATGGATTTTAGGTTAAAGACCGTAGACTCAATAGCCCACGATCTTCCTTGAGGATAGATAACCCTTTAATATATTTCCTTACAGTATAGGAATATACCTGTCGGGCGGGGGTAGCCATAATTGGAACTTAAACTTAATGAATCCAGGTAATTTGGTTGACATAGACATATGGTTCAATTGGATTATACTGGGTATTTGTAATCGACCATCGGAAGAGACTTTTACATAATTTAGTGTTCCAGGTTAATAAATTAATATATTACCCAACTGTAAGATAACCACTTCATCTTTAATAGATATTAGAAGGATTCACAACCCTGGATAGTTTTATAAATTTGAATTTTCTTCAATCTACTTTCAAGAAATTTTATTTACTTGTTTTAAGTTTTAAAGTCACCACCCAATCAAACAATCAATCTATTAGATACTTGTAAACATTAGACCTCATAAAAAATTAATAGCAAAGGTTTTAAGTCCTCGTGGGATCGATACTTTTTATACTACTTGAACAATACGTGCGCTTGCGTTATACGCGTGTGATTACGCACCGGTCAGGAGGCAAGTATTAAATTTGCAATATTCGTTTAGTAACTTGCCATACGCGCTCATTTCAAATATTACGTCAAATAAATAATTTATTAGTTGGACTAATATTTAATGTTGTTTTAATAAACAGTTGGACTGTATTCAAACTATTTCATTTATAGTTGATTATATAATCGGATTATAGTAATCAATATATTTGATTTATTTAATTATAATTGATTTTATAATTGGATTATAGTAATCAATATAATTGAATTTAACCTATTAAATTATAGTTGATTAAATAGTTGGACTATAGTAATCATTATAATAAATAGTACCTGAAATCGTTGATTAAATAGTTGGACTATTAGAATCAAGATATTTGAAAGATTAGTGTTTAAAACATAATCTTGGGTGAAAATGTATTTAAACGACTTTAATTTTCAAATTGGGAATATAAAATTTCAGGATAGTCTTGAAAACTAAGAAGTTACTTTATTTGATAAAATAACATATTAGGCCTAAGCCCGGAATTAAGCAAATAGTAGAGCATGATATTTGGAATATTCATGTAATGATAACTTTAGTGCTTAATCCATTAAACTTGCCAAATAGACTCCTTAATTTTTTATTCAGAACTAGGGATTAGATCCTTATAGTATGATGTTGAAATTGAAGGATCTTCATAGATCTATTTTAGATCTTTGAAGTACAAATTTCAATAGTAAACTCTTGGATAGTTAATGGCTATACTCAAGGAGTCAAAGCCAAAGTTTGCAATAAGCCAAGAAGCGCAAGGCACACCTTACTTCGACATTACAAAAGGCCAAGGCTAGGCCAAACGCTTCTGGAGTGTGGAAAAGGGCAAAGGCAAAATCAT
Organism: Zanthoxylum bungeanum; assembly: GCA_019454045.1. Taxonomy (NCBI): domain Eukaryota; kingdom Viridiplantae; phylum Streptophyta; class Magnoliopsida; order Sapindales; family Rutaceae; genus Zanthoxylum; species Zanthoxylum bungeanum. Next base: position 38,298 of record SKCR01050718.1, on the reverse strand, counting down.
TATAATCTTCTGGGAATATAAAAGGACATATCCCAAAATGTCTGCCTAAATTGTGGCAAATGGGATCGCGGAAGCGTGACTGCCGTTTGGACAAGGCAGACATGAAGGAATTGAAGAACGAGCAAGGCTCTAACTTCAAATATGTATGTCATAAATATGTTCACTATTAGTATTAAAATTGGATTTTAGATACTTAGTGTGATACATAAATATGCATTGATGTACAGAATCTGCTGTAAGCAGGATACTGACTTCAGTTGAGATTAATCTGCGAATTGAAAACGGGACGAGAGTCACTGTTTTAACCGTAGATACCTAAATTTAGGAACTACCTTTCGGGTGTGTACTTAAATTAGGAAACTGTTAAAATGTAACTAGTTTGACTAGATATATTATCTCTATATCAGGGTTTAACCCGTTGCGGGTATACCTTTATATTCTAGAACACTAAAGTGTTTCATTATATAAAGATGATATTGAGATAAACACATTAGATGTGAATAACATTATTTATATTTTGAATATAAATAAATCTCAAACATATAAAGTGGCAAATAAATAGCTCAAACTGAGTAAATCAGTTGAGACTTATATGTGGCATTGATGTCTGGGACACAATTAAACAAGAATCGTATATCCACACTTTTTGAAGACTGTGTACTAGGACAAATTTGATTCTATTCAAATAAAGTCTACGAATCTAGTTTATTGGGCAAAGTGCCTAAAACACTATTTACTTGGTAAAAGTGAAAGTGCCACCGATCGGTTAACCCTTGTTCATAGTGACGTAGGTGGGCCCATATCTAGCTAGGCTAGAGGTGGATATGAATATTTCGTGACCTTTACGGATGAGGCATCACGTTATGGTTATGTGTTTCTTTAGAAACACAAATCGGAAACTTTTAGAGTTTCGACGCGAAATAAACAAACAGATTGGATAAAGTATTAAACCGTCACGGTTAGACCATGATGAAAATACTTAAGCAATAAGTTTCTTATATACTTGAAAGAGTATAGTATTCTTTCAATGAGGACTCCTCCCGGAACACGTCATTTGACGGTGTGTCCGAACGGAAAAACCGAATTTTGTTGGACATGATAAGGTTAATCATGAGTCGCTCTGAGCTACCATTTCTTTCAACGGATACGCTTTAAACAGTGCAAAACTTATTTAGAATAAGGTTCCATAAAATCTGTTAGACAGAATTTCATATTAAATATGAACAGGAAAGAAACCAGGTTTTCTCATTCCTAATGATTTGGGTATGCTGGGCATATGTTTGGATGATACCAAACTAGAACCCAAAATCGGATAAGTATCCTAGGGAAACCAAAGTATAGTACTTAAACAACTCACTAGAGAACAATGTAATTGTTGCTCACCATGCGGTTTTCCTAAGAGGAATACCTATATGCAGTGGTAAGTGGGAGGAAAGTAAAACTCGATGAAAATCGGAGTAATACTATTCCAGGCACCGATTCCTATTGGAACATATATAGTTCATCAAGGATGAAACTAAACCAATAATCTTCGAATACACAAGAACCACGTAAGTCGGAGAGAGTCAGAAAACAACCTGGGAGGGATGGTTTCTGATCTCACCTCATGAAGATGTCAATCTTATTGAGGAATACCAACTGACTACGTATGAGGAAGTGATACAAGGTATCGACTCCTTATTATGGCAAAGTGCCATGATATCCGAAATGGATTCCATGTATAACAACCAAGTTTGGATACTAGTTGTTATACCGCAAGACATTGTGCCTATTGGTACCATATAAGTCTTCAAGGAAGACATACGTGGAAGGCAACATATCAACATACTAAGCTGGGCTTGTAGCGAAAAGGTATCGTTATCAACATTGTGTTGATTACGACGAAACCTTTTAACTGTTGCCATGGTAAATCTATTTGGATAATGCTTGCTGATGCTGCATGTTTTATTTATGAAATATGGCAGCTAAATGCCAAAATCGCTTTCCTTAACGGAAACCTTTTGAATGATGTTTACAACATCTTGACGGTTTTTTCATACCATAACAAGAAAACTAGGTTTGTAGGTTATTCGATCCATGGATGGATTGAAGCAAGTATAGCGTTCTTGGAATTATCGTTTTGATGTAATCATAATGGTATATGATTTAATTCAAAACGAAAATGATTCTTGTGTATATAAGGAGGTTAGTGGGAGCGCACTGACATTGAAAGTCCTATAAAATAATGATAATATGTCATTTCTTGGAAATGATATTCCCATAAATATAATCGGCGAAAGCTTGGCTTTCGAGAAAATTCTCCGTAGAATTCTTGGGAGAAAAAACCTTTATTCTAGATCTACTGGGATAGATTTAAAGTTGTTAATACTCTCAGAGAACTAGTACATTTAAATATGTACGCGACATGATGTCTCATATGCTTTGAGCACATGGATTCACAAACAGGCCAATCCAAGTGATAGTCATTGGATTGAAGTTAAGAACATCCTTAAGTATCTTAGAGAACTAATGATGTTGTCTTATACTATGGAGAAAGAGAATTTGAAGTGACTGGGTTCACTGCTGCAAGTTTCCAAACCGACATAAACGACTATAAGTCGTAATAACGGTACTATACAGTTTGAATAACGGAACAGTGAGCTAGAAATCTTCCAAGCAAGATACTGTTGCCGAATAAACAACAAATGCGGGTTATTGCTGCAGCTGAAGCAGGAATAGAAGCCATTTGGGTCGATAATAAATCTAATTAGATTAGATATAATTTTGTTAGCAGCTGAGCTAGGCTACAACGCTGGCTAAAGAATTAATGGTCTCATCAACGATCCAGATATATACTTCGAAATTCATCTGATTCATTCGGATCATACATCGTGGCAATGTGATGATCGAATAAATCGCATCAGATGATAATCATGCAAATCCACTAACGAAAGTCTTTTTTCAGTAATTTGAGCGAACCGTACATAGTTTGGGTATAGGACACTTGAGTGACTGGCTATAGGCCAAGTGGGAGATTGTTGGACAGTTATGACCCATAGCGTCACTATTTGTACAGATCATGGTGTTGTTGTACAAATTAACTATGTGACAAAGGAAATTGCCCTCTTATCATTTGTCATTAGATCACCAAGATGTATAAATGATAGGAGGTCCTTATAATTAGTTCATGGATTGAGATGATATGAGACAGTATCAATCCACGAAGGTTTAATCATTAAATATCCCTAGTCAGAGTATTATCGAGATTGGACATCGATAATGCGTAAAAGACTAGTATTACACTTGTGCGCGTTGTTAGAGCATAACATCATAGTTCTCATATATTTGGGTATAGGATACTCATGCAAGTGTAGTAGGAGGTTGTGTTTTACCGATGGTACGGAAAACAGCTTCGCTCTGGATAGACCCCTCCGAATTCCATTGGTAGTATGACTATGTGTTTATGGAAGTCCGAAATCAGGGTAGGTGTATTTGGTCTTAACCTGAGACTTGCACCGCTAATACTTGCGACAATCAATATACTTTGGTTTTAGGTCATCCAGGGCTTTAACAGGTTCTGTGTACGCCTCTACTGGGTATATTGAGAATCGTAGTGTGTTGGGTGTGATGTCAAGACGGAAGTATCACTCCAGTCATAGTGGAGATGATGGTCACGTAGGATACGAGACTCGTTCTCTTATATACTGTAGCTATCGGGATATTATGACTAGGTCATGTTTATCCGATTATAGAGACTAGTTACCAGAGATCCGATATGTGCTTCGTACAGGGCAGACACAATTCCAGCCTCAGGCCTAGCACGTGACATCCGATACTGGATCGAAATACGCAATACTACGTATACTACGCCTGATATAGATCACACATTCCTGTAAGGATATTTCTGGAGAATTGGGTAGGCATGACGCTTTGCTAGAAGCCAACCTTGTCTTGTAAATCGGTAAAAACGTAGTACTAGGTACTTACGTGTTCGGATAGTCCGACGACGGGATTTACTGCCAATATATCCGGGGATCTCATGGGTCGCTTCCCGAAGATTCACTGATGACGTATGACTCACACTTTATTAATATGGGATTAAATAGATGAGTGATAAAATTAATCTGGGATTAATTACGAAGATATTTTATCTGGGATAAAATATCATTTAAAGAGAGAGAACGATTAATTTGGAATTAATCGATTAATTAATATATTTGATATATTAAACGAAATTGGATTTTGACTCGGAATTAAATTTAGAATTTAATTCGGGCGAACGAGTTAATTTAGAATTAATTCGTTAACGACATGAATAGTGATTTTACTAGGCATGATTATTTAATTACGTTGCAACGGAAAATTCGTTAATTTGGAATTAGCGAACCCGAGCCCGGGAGTGTTTGCGAGCCTGCTCGCATTTTGAATCGAGTGGGGCCCACTTGTCACATCAGTTGTCACTTCACATGTCACTTTAGTTGCTTTTGGTGATGGGTTTTGGTGACAATGATGATGGCTTGATTTACACTCAATGTTTGTGTAAGAAATTAAATGAACAAATACCAAATATTTGGTATATCATTTAATTAGTTTTGGAAATCATTTTTTACACACAACATTTGACTCTCACTCTCACTTCTTCTTCTCTCCCATTCACGCCCAGGGGCTGAATTTTTCTCTTCCTTCACAGCCCACTGCCGTGAGCCAAGGATAAGCAATCGATGATTTTTGTGGCAAAAATCAAGAGTGCTAGCACACAATAGAGTCTTGCGAAGGTGATAGGGAAACCCACTTGTGAGCAAGGAATCAACCCAAAGCTTGGAGCTTGTTGGAGGGATCACCATTGCCGAAAATTGGAGGACAAATTCAGCTCAATGCCGAGCCACTTTGGAGGGAGAAAAGAGTTTTTGTTCTTCACCGCATCGCCTCAACCGATCGATGTAAGTATTCCGCAACTTCTTCATGTATTCACATTTATGTTTCTTGCTTGATAATCGACCCTCGGAATTCCATTGGTAGTATGACTATGTGTTTATGGAAGTCCGAAATCAGGGTAGGTGTATTTGGTCTTAACCTGAGACTTGCACCGCTAATACTTGCGACAATCAATATACTTTGGTTTTAGGTCATCCAGGGCTTTAACAGGTTATGTGTACGCCTCTGCTGGGTATATTGAGAATCGTAGTGTGTTGGGTGTGATGTCAAGATGGAAGTATCACTCCAGTCATAGTGGAGATGATGGTCACGTAGGATACGGGACTCGTTCTCTTATATGTTGTAGCTATGGGGATATTATGACTAGGTCATGTTTATCCGATTATAGAGACTAGTCACCAGACATCCGACATGTGCTTCGTATGGGGCAGACACAATTCCAGCCCCAGGCCTAGCACGTGATCATCGGATACTGGATCGAAATACGTAATACTACGTATACTACGCTGATATAGATCCTTTATTCCTGTAAGGATATTTCTGGAGAATTGGGTAGGCATGGCGCTTTGCTAGAAGCCAACCTTGTCTTGTAAATCGGTAAAACGTAGTACTAGGTAATTACGTGTTCGGATAGTCCGACGACCAAATTTACTGCCAACATTTCCGGGGATCTCATGGGTCGCTTCCCAAAGATTCACCGATGACGTATGACTCGCACTTTAATTAATCTGGGATTAATAAGATGAGAGAGAAAATTAATCTGGGATTAATTGCGGAGATATTTTATCTGGGATAAAATATCATTAAAGAGAGAAAACGATTAATTTGGAATTAATCGGTTAAATTAATATATTCGATATATTAATCGAAATTGGATTTCGACGCGGAATTAAAATTAGATTTTAATTCGGGCGAACGAGTTAATTTAGAATTAATTCGTTAGCGACATGAATAGTGATTTCGCTAGGCATAATCATTTAATTGCGTCGCAACGGAAAATTCGTTAATTTGGAATTAGCGAACCCGAGCCCGGAATTATTTACGAGCGCATTCGCATTTCGAATTCGAGTGCGGCATGCAAGTTAAATCAAGCGTCAAATCGCTAGTCGCATCTAGCGTCACATCATTCGTCAATCAAATGATCGATGTCTTTCACTTTGAGTGATTGATACCAGTCACTATTCACTTATTGATGGGAAGTGATGTGTGTAGTTGATGGAAAGCATTTATGGCTTGTTTTTTGGTAAAATATTAATTGATTTTTTGAAAATCAATCGGGTATTAGATACACAAATCCTTACCAACCAAAAACCATCATCTCTCCTCTCTTTTCTCTCATCTCTCACACGCCCAAGAGGGGCTTCATTCTTTCTGTTTTCTGGTCTGAAAAACCGAGAGAGTGAAGGGAAGCAAGTGGAAATTTGTGGCAAATTTCATAAGAGCTAGCACTCCGAGAGACATGCGAAGGTGATAGGGAAGTCCACCAATGAGCCGGGAATCATTTGACAAAGCTTGGAGCTTGGATTCTTGAAGATTGATGGCCGAAAATGGAGCCCAACAGCAGCTCACTGCCGAGCTTCATGGAGGTAGAAATCAGAATTTTTGTTGCCTCTCGCGTCGCTCAACCGATCGATGTGAGTATTCCGCAACTTCCTCGTTGTATTCGCACACTTGTTTTATGCTTGTTAATGATCTTGGGATGTTTAGAAAACTCCAACAATGGTATCTATGAGCAAGGTTGAGCATGAAAATATTTAGGGCTTAAAATTTGGGTAAATTGATTTTGAGCATGATTTAATTAAATTGGATGTTTGAATATGCTTAAATCATATTGAATTGAGGATTGATTGGATCAATTTCAATAAATTATGTTTGGAACATTTTTCCCCAAATTCTTTGTGTTGGCCGAATGCCTATAGCCCTAATTTTCTTGGTGTTTTTTGATTTTAATCCTTGGATGAGTTGGAATCATGTTGGGTGTGTTGATTTATGTCGATTGTAGATTTAATTAGATTGAAACCGAATCGGATATGAAAAATCCCCAAAAACCGAGAGCATAAGAGCATAAATTGGGTTTGATTTTTGATGAAATGTGTTGGACATATTTTGTTTTTGATAAGCATGATTAATTAGACAAATTTGTGTTTTGGAAATATTGATTTGGGTAATTAATTGTGTAATGCACTTTGAGTAATTTAATTGAGAAATTTGGAATTTTTGGAATTAAATCAATTGGGCCTATTTTGTGAAATTGGGCTTAAGTGTTGTAATTGGGCTTATTGGGCTTGGTTGTATCAAGTTAGGTTTAGGCTAAATTGGTTGGATCCAATTGGGCCCAAAACCGCTTTCATAAAGCCCAAATGTGACTAATGGACCTTTAAAGTTTAATTGGGCCTAATGGGCCAAAACTGATTTCTGGGCTTATGGGGTAATTCCCGGATTGGATTTTGGTTATTCGGTTTGACCCGAGTTGACCAAAAGTCCACGCATTAAGGAAATTAATTAAAAGCCCATTCGACTTTAATTAAATTAACGTTGGATGTTAATCGGGCTTTGAGACCCGTAACGATTAAATTTGGAATTTAAATTGTAAAGGTTCGTTAATAAAGTGTAGTATTTAATTTGGAATTAAATAGTGAATTAGAATTAAATACAAATTGAATTGGATTTAATTTTTTAGTTTAATTTAATTCAAGAATTCGTACTTTGAGTACTTATTCGCAAAACGAGTTTGACTCGCGCAAAATCAAATCGTTGTTTGAACATTTGATGGTCACTAATTATGAGATTAATTAATTTGATTAGATTGATTGATAACATGCTTGTGTGAATACATGGTTGCGATGCATGAATAATGTATATCAGATGGATATTAGATGGGTGGGGCAATTTTAGAAATTGTTGTAATAAATTTTATTTATTAATTGGACCTGCGTGTCCAGCCTTATTACCTCCTTATTCTTTGTATTCTCTTCTCACCTATTCCCCTCAATGTAAATGAGGTTTTTTTAGAAGTGTAGTGTAACGGGTAGAAGTAATACATGTGCTAGCAGGAGATAAAAAGAGAGAGATTTGATCTAGGATCAATGTGTAAAGTATCCATCCGCATATCATTATTATTTTATTTATACGCGCTTTATTATGTGTTTAGAATACATGTTTAAGGGTGTATGATGATGAGACCTTAACAAAGATATTTAAGAAAATTCAATATTAAAAACTATCTAGGGTTGTGATTTCTTTTAATATCATTTTAAAGATGAAGTGGTAATCTTATAATTGGGTAAAATATTGATTTATTAACCTGGAACACTAAATTATGTAAAAGCCTCTTCTGATGGTCAATTACAAATACCTAGTATAATCCAATTGAACCATATGTCTATGTCAACCAAATTACCTAGATTCATTAAGATTAAGTTCCAATTATGGCTACCCCCGCCCGACAGGTATATTCCTATCCTGTAAGGAAATCTATTAAAGGGTTATCTATCCTCAAGGAAGATAGTGGGCTATTGAGTCTGAGGTCTTAAACTTAAAATCCCTATGTCTAGTTCATTTTAAGTTTACCTAGTCAATTTAATTAATGGCCAGTTAATTAAAAAGTATTAAGAATAAGACTCAATAAATAAATCTTTATATTACCCAAACTATAATCTAACCCCTTATAAACCGGTGATATTGAAAGTCATCACAACCCCGGATACTAATTTAGTTACGACACATAGCTATGGCTGGTAAAATAAAAGACATAAAATGCTGAAAGTAATTGCGGTAAAGTAAATACTCAAAGGTAAATTACAATAAAATAAATGCTAAGGTAAAAAGAATTACTTTTACTACTACTAATTTAGATATCTCCCATAAAATAATATATAAACTTGTGATAATATTACCAACCGACCAATCTGGCGGTATCCTGATTAAGTCAAATTAAGTCCAACCAGCCATTAAGGCGGTAATATTTGTCCATAACCAGCCATAAAGGCGGAACCAAAATAAAATTACCAACCGACCAATCTGGCGGTATCCTTGATTAGTCAGGTTTAAATCAGATTAAAATTAAATTACCAACCGACCAATATAGCGGTATCCTGATTAAGTCAAATTTTATATATTATTTTTAAGGGAGATTAATCTAAATAGCAATAGTAAAAGAATTACCTTTCACCCTAGCTGGGGAAGTTACCTCCTCATGATGAATAGTAAAAACTGTAAAAAGTAAGAAAGTAAATTACTATTATTACAAAACGTAATTAAAATTATTACAAAACTAAAAACTAAAAATTAAAACGAAACTTAGAGAGAGAAGAACTCTCTATTTACATCAAAGAAATGGGAGAGAATGGTACAACAAAATCTGAAATCTCGAGCTCAATTTATAGGCGCGGATAAGCTCCTGACGTCGCGACGCTAGAGCCTTTGGCGTCGCGACGTTGGAACATTGAGTCGTGGCATGATCTCGGCTTGACACGTTGCGAGGCGGCTAAGAGGATAAGGCGACACGTGGCAAGGCGGCTAAGAGCTCAATTATTATGCTGACGTGGCGATGACGTGGGGCTGATGTGGCAAGGCGGCTGAGATCAATTGTCGGCACCGTAGGATTGCGATACGTGTCAAGGCGTGATTGGCTGATGATGACGTGGCATGTTGACTCGGTTGACCTTCTGACGTGGAAGATGACGTGGCACGACGCGTGGCAAAGTTGACTCGTTGACCGATGACGTGGCGATGACATGGATGACACGTGGCAATTGTGAGTGTCGGCACCGTAGGATGATGACACGTGGCACGGTGCACGTTAGTAGCTCGGCTGTGATGGTGACACGTGGCACGGCGCATTGTAGCAAAGTCAAACTTCTCAAATTCTGACCCGTTGACCCGGCGCATGTTAGCAGATCTGGTGCACGTTAGGCATCGCGACGCTGATGACTTGGGCGTCGCGACGCGGACAATTTACCGAAATGCCATTTTTGCCAATTTTTCCTGTTTTGCTCCAAATCACTTCCAGAATGTCCTGAAACTTTATTTATCTACAAAATAACACAAAACACATCAAAATATTCACATAACTTAAGAAACTATACAATATATTAGGTTAAATGAGTGGGAAATAGTGATATAAATATCACTCATCACACCCCCAAACCTAACATTTTGCTAGTCCTCGAGCAAAATATAGAATAAAATAACATAAATAAAATTTAACTAAGCCACTTTCGTAGGGATCACGGTTGCACTTAGCATATGCAACAAGCCTTTAAACCCCTAGGTGTCCCTAGTGGACGAGTTGTAGTCTCGTGAGGGTTTACAGCAATGATACCCACAAACATTTTACAAAAGTAAAAAGGTATTAAAACTAATGCACACAAAAGCAAAAAGACAAGCGAAAAGAGAATAAAGAAGTTAGTAACTAATCAGGTGAAACTTCTACTCCAAGTTACTAGTTGTTTTGTTTCATTTTAAATTACCAAATAAGTAAATTCTCCGATTATTTTTATCATTCTTCATAAACACAGCCAACATAATATTAAACAACTCATTTTTGCCCACAGCAGTCACAAGTGCAGTTGATAAGAGAGTAATATTTTTGTCATAAAGTTCTATCAGATTTCACACCTTTTTGTAGCAATGGAATAATTTTTTTCTCATTTTTCTGATTTTTTTTCTTTGATTTTTTCGTTTCTATTTTTTATTTATATACAATACCTTCCGTCTATGAAACGAGCTTTGGGTCGGTGGTTCCCAAACCAGTTGGCTTTAGGGCACTAGGTGTTAAGACACCCCTACGGACTTAATTACTCAGACTTCAGATATATATATATTTTTGCAGCATCTTTGATCCATGTAACGAGCTTTGGGCCAGTGACTCCCAAACCAGTTGGTTTTAGGGCACTAGGTGTTAAAACACCCTTACAGACTTAATAACTCGGATCTCGGATTTTTTTTTTTTTTTTACTCCATCACTCTTTGAGATGCTTCCTCCAATTAAACTAGAGCACTGAATATTACAAACTTTTCAATTTTAGCTTATGTATGTATGTTTCCATGTTTCGAAAATAGGTTTGAGATACGTCTCAGGAGTGGAAACTCCTTACTCAGCTATCCTTTACCAATTGCACTTTTTTAGTCAAAACACAAAAACGCAAAATATTTTTGTAATTTTTGAAAATTTTCCAATTTTTTTGTATTTTTCGAAAAATTTTGGACTAAAAATAAAAACAACATACAAACTAAAAACAAGGTACTAATCAACTAATTCCCTGCCCCAAACCTAAATGAGACATTGTCCCCAATGTCTTAAACAGTAGAAGAAGAGTTTAGAAAATAATACCTGGTTAGCTGAAAATCTACAGGAAATTAAAGGTTAAGATCCAGATTAATCCGACTTCTCTTACCACGATCGTCAACTTTTGGTCAATTAGATCTGGAGCAGTTCTGGCAGTAAATAAGAGTTCTTTTAAAGGTTTTGATATGAACCCATTTCTCCGAGCATCATCAAGAAACACACAAAGAAAATAATAAAACCCATCAATGTTGTACAGCCCAATTGGTTTCTGGTTTATGTTCAGGTTCGCCCAAGATAGTACAATAAAAATTTCCTCCAATGTGCCCAAGCCACCTGGCAAAGCAATAAAAGCATCAGCACAGTTAATCATTTCCACTAGTCGTTCAGACATACCTGGCACGATTAATTCCTCTCCGTTTGATGGTTCAATAAGATTTGCCTCTGCCAAGGGTTTTGGGATGATTCCCAAAACGTGACTGCCTCCTTCCTGTGCGGCCTTTGAAACGATCCCCATTAGTCCAAGATTGCCTCCGCCATATATTAAGTGCATATTCCTTGCAGCTAAGACTCGACCCAATTCCTGTGCTGCATCTATGTATTGTGGTTTAGTACCAACAGTACTACCGCAAAACACACAAATGTTTTCAACTCGTCTTCTTGAAGTGGCTTCCATTTTTTACTCTGGATGTCTTCAAAAGTGCAATGATGAGTTGAATTTATAATACCTGAAAAGGGTGAGTAAAAATAGCACAAGTATCTTCCAGAGGACGATTAGTAGCAAAATAGTAAAACAGATCGTGATAGTCAACAAGATCTGGATCCTGTCAGAGGAAATAAAAGAAAACAACAAAACAAATTACAATTATTAAGAAAAGACAAAGATATATAATATGTACAAGAATTTACAGTTTGATTGACGTCTATGCGTCAGGGACAAGCTTCCCATCCAATTTTCTTATAAATTGGCAAACATGGTCTTTTTGAGTCAGATTCCCGAGACTTAACAATTGTCTATCTTTTTGAAATTGTGTATGTAATTTGCGAATGGCTATATGAACATATCCACTGGGATGCGTCTCAAGAGTCGAAGATATATCATCTAAAGACTCCTTACTCAAGTCATCCCTAATGAATTTAATTTTGTCTTCGCGATTATCAGACACCATTCCTAAAGAACGACAACGAGTATTGCAATTCCATCGTGCACATTTGTAACAAAAATCCATTTGCTTAGCTCTACGTTTCTTTGCATAGGTGCTTCTTCCACAACCAGGCAGATAAAAGAGTCAGAAGACTCACCTGCCAATCGGACTCGTGCTTCAATTACCCAACGAATGTCATTGGGCAGACCATGGATCATCAGTAGTCTCATTCGTTCCAAGCGAGTTTTGTATACTTTTATCAGAGATTTTTGAGGGAGAGAAGGAAATTGCTTGTGAAGATTTGCGAGAGCTTCTTCCATCTTGAAATGTCTTAATCTGCAAAAACTAAACACACAAAATTAAATCACTCCAAATCACAATATATACAAGATTTGCATGGGTTGCCTCCCTGCGAGCGCTAAGTTTAAAGTCGTCAGCTAGACGTGACTTCTTGAACGTTAGACTGGATCTGAAAGTGTGACACTTTCTTTTTATCGCTCAAATGATTCTCCCCAGTAGTGCTTGACACGCTGACTATTAACCTTGAATGTGTTGTTGGTATTGGGATCCAGTAACTCAACAGCTCCATATGGTAAAACCTGAGTGATCATAAATGGACCTGACCACCTAGATTTTAACTTTCCAGGGAAAAGTTTCAACCTCGAGTTGTACAACAACACCTGCTGCCTTGGTTCCAACTGTTTGTGCACTATTTTTCGGTCATGCCATTTTTTGGTCTTTTCCTTGTACAATTTGGCGTTCTCATAAGCCTGTAGACGAAACTCCTCCAATTCATTGAGTTGGTGCAGTCTTTTCTCTCCTGCAGCTTGTGAATCAAAATTCAACTTCTTCAGTGTCCAGTATGCCTTGTGCTCAAGCTCAACTGGTAGATGGCACGCTTTCCCAAACACCAATTGATATGGGGACATACCAATGGGTGTCTTGTAAGTTGTCCGGTAGGCCCATAATGCATCATCTAGTTTTGTTGACCAGTCCCTCCTTGTTGATCCAACGGTTCTTTCTAGGATTCTCTTGATCTCCCTGTTTGAAACCTCAACCTGTCCATTTGACTATGGATGGTAAGCAGTGGCAACTTTGTGAGTAACTCCGTATTTGGATATGAGTGCATCGAAGTATCTGTTGCAGAAATGTGAGCCACCATCACTGATAATTGCCCGAGGTGTTCCAAACCGAGTGAAAATGTTCTTTTTCAGGAATTTGATCACCACTTTTGAATCATTGGATGGCAATGCAATTGCTTCGACCCATTTGGAGACGTAGTCTACAGCAACCAGGATGTACAGATTTCCGAATGATGGAACAAAGGGTCCCATGAAATCAATATCCCATACATCGAATATTTCCACTTCTAGAATGTTTTGCAATGGTCCTTCGTTTCTCCTGGAAATATTTCCCATTCTCTGGCACCTGTCACATTGAAAAGCAAAAAGATAAGCATCTTTAAAAAGAGTGGGCCAAAACAAACCTGATTGTAGGACTTTGGCTGCAGTTTTGTTTCCGCTGAAGTGTCCGCCATATGGTGATGAATGACAGTGTTGCAAAACACTGTTGATTTCCTCATGTGGAACACATCGTCTTAGTAGTTGATCAGCACACCATTTGAACATGTACGGTTCATCCCAGACATAGTGTTTGACTTCTTTGAAGAACTTCTTCTGTTGCTAAGTTGTCCATTCCAGCGGCCATTTTCCTGACACAATGTAGTTGACATAGTCATCATACCAAGGGACTTCATGTTGTTTCATGGAAAAAAGTTGTGCATCTGGAAAAGTTTCTTTGATTGACAGTTGTTTACCAGCTGTTTCTCCATTCTTGAGCCTCGATAGATGATCTGCCACCTGATTCTCTGTCCCTTTCCTATCTCGAATCTCCACGTCGAATTCTTGCAAAAGAAGTATCCAACGGATCAATCTGGGTTTGGCATCTTTCTTTGTGATCAGATATTTGATTGCTGAATGATCTATGTAGACCACCACTTTGGGACCCAACAGATAAGAGCGGAATTTGTCAAAAGCGTACATAACTGCGAGCAACTCCTTTTCGGTGGTTGTGTAGTTGAGTTGAGATTCATTCAATGTTCTGCTGGAGTAGTAAATGGTGTGGAAAATCTTTGCTTTGCGTTGTCCCAAAACTGCACCTACAGCAAAATCACTAGCATCGCACATCACTTCAAATGGAAGGGTCCAGTCTGGTGCTACTATAATGGGAGCAGAGACCAGCTTCTGTTTTAAGATTTCAAAGGCTTCCTGGCATTCTTTGGTGAAGTTGAAAGGCGCATCTTTCTCCAGAAGATTGCATAGAGGTTTAGCAATCTTGGAAAAGTCTTTGATAAATCTCCTGTAAAAACCTGCATGTCCAAGAAAACTTCGAATACCTTTTACTGATGTTGGTGGAGGTAGTTTTTCAATTGTCTCTATCTTTGCTTTGTCTACCTCAATCCCCTTTTGTGAGATCCGGTGTCCAAGAACAATGCCTTCTTGCACCATAAAATGGCATTTCTCCCAGTTGAGTACCAGGTTTGTATCTTCGCACCTTTATAACACCTGTTCCAAATTTTGCAAACAATGGTCAAAAGAATCTCCAAACACAGAAAAGTCATCCATAAAAACCTCCATACTCTGCTCCAGCATGTCTGAGAATATGGCCATCATGCAACGCTGAAAAGTGGCGGGGGCATTACATAATCCAAATGGCATCATGCGGAAAGCAAAAGTACCATAGGGACATGTAAATGTGGTTTTCTCCTGATCTTCTGGGGCGATGGCAATTTGATTGTACCCTGAATATCCGTCAAGAAAGCAATAGAATTCATGTCCCGCCAATCTGTCTAACATCTGGTCAATGAATGGTAGCGAAAATGGTCATTTCTCGTGGCTTTGTTCAGTTTCATGTAGTCCATGCATACTCTCCATACAGTCACTGTTCTTGTTGGAATTAGCTCATTATTTTCATTGGTAACCACAGTAATTCCTCCTTTCTTTGGTACACACTGCATAGGACTCACCCAACTGCTGTCTGAGATGGGGTAAATGATGCCAGCATCTAACCATTTGATGATTTCTTTCTTCACGACTTCCTTAATGATTGGATTGAGTCTCCGTTGGGTTTGTACTCATCATTCATTAAGATTTTGTGCATGCAAAATGATGGACTGATGCCTCGAATGTCTGCTATAGTCCAGCCAATGGTTTTCTTGTGCTCTCGTAACACTCTCAGCAACTTTTCTTCCTGCTCCAATGTTAGTGAAGAAGAAATAATAACAGGTAATTCAGAAGAGTTTCCAAAAAATGCATACCTGAGATGGCTCGGAAGTAACTTTAGCTCCAACTGTGGTGGTTCTTCAATCGAAGGCTTGATTCGATCTTTCTTTGGTAGTTCCAAACTTTCAACTGGTGGTGTTGCTTTGAATCGGAATGGTTTGTCAAGGTAGTTGATACATTCTAGGATTTCAGCATCTAGCTCACTGTCAGTCATGTTGGTGATGCAAGCTTCAAGTGTATCTGTGGGGTTTGGCTCAGTATTTTGAATGATACTATCAACAACATCAACTCTGAAGCATTATTCTTCCTTTTCATCACTCAGGAATTTCATGGCTTTGAAAACATTAAAGGTCACTTCTTGGTCCTGTACTTTCATGGTCAGTTCTCTTTTTTGCACATCAATCACAGTTTTACCTGTAGCCAAGAATGGTCTCCCAAGAATGATAGGTATTTCTTTGTCTTCTTCCATGTCAAGGATGATGAAATCTGCTGGGAGAATTAGTTTGTCTACTTTCACCAACACATCTTCAACAACACCTCTTGGAAATGCAAGTGTTCGGTCATCAAGTTGCAATGAAACTGAGGTAGGCATTGCTTCCCCAATCTGCAGTTTTCTGTAAATAGAAAAAGGCATCAAGTTAACACTAGCACCTAAATCACATAAAGCCTTACCGATATAATGTTCTCCAATGGTGCATGGAACTGTGAAACTGCCAGGATCTTTCAACTTCGGTGGAAGTTTCCTCTGAATAATGGCACTGCATTCTTCCGTTAATGCTACTGTTTCGTAGTCTCCCAATCTCTGTTTTCGTGAAAGAATATCTTTCATGAATTTTACATAGCTGGGCATTTCTTCCAAGGCTTCTGCAAATGGAATGTTGATGTGCAGCTTTTTGAAAACCTCCAGGAATCGAGCAAACTGCTTGTCTAATTATTTTTCTGAAGACGCTGAGGAAAAGGTGGAGGTGGAATGATTCTTTCTGGTTCTTTTTCCTTTGCTTCTTTTTCCTTTGGTTCTTTTTCCTCCATCGTTCTCATCTTCTTTTGGAACTTCTTCTTGGGATATTGGATTCCAACATCTTTGTTGATTTCAGTACCGCTTTTCAAAGTAATGGTTTGACATTGCTCCTTCCCTCGGTTCCTTGGATTGGGTTCTGTGTTGCTGGGAAGATTTCCTGGTGGTCTGTAACTCTGAGCATTGGCCAGTTGTCCGATTTGATTTTCCAGTGCTTTGATGGAAGCTGATTGGCTCTGAAAGATAGCATCATACTTTTTTAACTGAGCCAGCACTTCTGCTATTCCTGGTTCATTTGCCTGCTCCTGGCCTTTGTTCTGTTGCTGAAATCCAGGTGGTGGATAGTTCCGATGTTGGCCTGAATTGTTGTTCCATGAAAAATTAGGATGATTCCTCCACCCTGGGTTGTAGGTGTTGGAATATGGATTGTTCCCCTGTCTGTTGAAATTGTTGACAAAATTCACAGTTTCTTCAAGTTGGTTTGATTCTGGTGCTCTTCCATATGGTGAACTTGTGGATCCAGTGGTAAGAGTCTCCATGAATTTGCATATCTGATCTAGCTTGGTGTTGACTGCTGTATTAGCTCCACTTTCATAAATTTCTGCAATTCTTTGGATCATGCTCCTTTTAGTTGGCCACAAGGAATTGTTGTTGGCCATTTCTTCGATTAGTTCCCAGGCTTGATCTTCTCCTTTTGCCATTAAAGCTCCTCCAGCAGCAGCATCGATTGTGGTTCTCATTATTCCAGAAAGTCCATTATAAAATGTTTGGACTTGAAGCCATTTTGGAATCTCATGGTGTGGACATTTCTGGAGTAAATCTTTGTACCTTTCCCAAGCTTCGTAGAGAGTTTCTGAGTCTTGTTGCACAAAGGATGTGATGTCATTCCTCAGCTTTCCGGTTCTGGCTGGTGGAAAGTATTTTGCAAGAAATTTGGTGGCTAAAGTGTTCCATGTTGTGATAGAACCTGCTGGTAATGAATGTAGCCAAGCTTTAGCTCTGTCCTTCAAGGAATATGGGAAAACACACAGTCTCATTGCTTCTCGGTTGTAATTGAAAGTGCCGCAAACTTCCAGGAAGTTGCTGATGTGGGCATTAGGATCTTCAGTTGCATTCCCCCCAAACTGAACTGACTGCTGAATCATCTGAATGCATGTTTTGATGTCTCCTGCATTTGCTGGTAAGGGAGGAAGTACAATACAAGAAATGAGTCTGTCAATCACCGGAATGGTTCTGTCTCGAATGGGAATTGGTGGTGCAACCTCCAAAGGTTCAGGTTCCATGTTGACTAAAGCTTCTTGGCCTTCTCGCCTTTCCCTTCTCAACTGTCTGATGGTTCTTTCAATTTCTGGGTCAAGTGGTCGAAGTTCAAAGCTTCTGGTTCGTCTCATGAAGTTTCTGAGAACCTGAAACACAAGAAAATAAAAACAATAAGTAAAAAGAAAATTAGATACAAGTAAAGGTATCTAACCTCTAAACTAATAGTAAAAGATAAATAAGTCCCCGGCAACGGCGCCAAAAACTTGACCGGCGTAAACACACACGTATAACGCAAGCGTACATATCGTTCAAGTAGTATAAAAAGTATCGATCCCACGACGACTTAATACCTAAGTTATTATTTTATGAGGTTAAATGATTACTAGTATCTAACAGGTTGTTTAATTGATTTGAAATGGCGACGATTCTAAATTTAAAGACAAGTAATAAAATTGTTCGAAAGTAGATTTTAAGAAAATTCAATATTAAAAACTATCTAGGGTTGTGATTTCTTTTAATATCATTTTAAAGATGAAGTGGTAATCTTATAATTGGGTAAAATATTGATTTATTAACCTGGAACACTAAATTATGTAAAAGCCTCTTCTGATGGTCAATTACAAATACCTAGTATAATCCAATTGAACCATATGTCTATGTCAACCAAATTACCTAGATTCATTAAGATTAAGTTCCAATTATGGCTACCCCCGCCCGACAGGTATATTCCTATCATGTAAGGAAATCTATTAAAGGGTTATCTATCCTCAAGGAAGATCGTGGGCTATTGAGTCTGAGGTCTTAAACTTAAAATCCCTATGTCTAGTTCATTTTAAGTTTACCTAGTCAATTTAATTAATGGCCAGTTAATTAAAAAGTATTAAGAATAAGACTCAATAAATAAATCTTTATATTACCCAAACTATAATCTAACCCCTTATAAACGGTGATATTGAAAGTCATCACAACCCCAGATACTAATTTAGTTACGACACATAGCTATGGCTGGTAAAATAAAAGACATAAAATGCTGAAAGTAATTGCGGTAAAGTAAATACTCAAAGGTAAATTACAATAAAATAAATGCTAAGGTAAAAAGAATTACTTTTACTACTACTAATTTAGATATCTCCAATAAAATAATATATAAACTTGTGATAATATTACAAACCGACCAATCTGGCGGTATCCTGATTAAGTCAAATTAAGTCCAACCAGCCATTAAGGCGGTAATATTTGTCCATAACCAGCAATAAAAGCGGAACCAAAATAAAATACCTACCGACCAATCTGGCGGTATCCTTGATTAGTCAGGTTTAAATCAGATTTAAATTAAATTACCAACCGACCAATATAGCGGTATCCTGATTAAGTCAAATTTTAAATAGTGAATATATTATTTTTTAAGGGAGATTAATCTAAATAGCAATAGTAAAAGAATTACCTTTCACCCTAGCTGGGGAAGTTACCTCCTCATGATGAATAGTAAAAACTGTAAAAAGTAAGAAAGTAAATTACTATTATTACAAAACGTAATTAAAATTATTACAAAACTATAAACTAAAAATTAAAACGAAACTTAGAGAGAGAAGAACTCCATATTTACATCAAAGAAATAGGAGAGAATGGTACAACAAAATCTGAAATCTCGAGCTCAATTTATAGGCGCGGATAAGCTCCTGGCATCGCGACGCTAGAACCTTTGGCGTCGCGACGCTGGAACAGTGAGTCGTGGCATGCTCTCGGCATGACACGTTGCGAGGCGGCTAAGAGGATAAGGCGACACGTGGCAAGGCGGCTAAGAGCTCAATTATTATGCTGACGTGGCGATGACGTGGCGCTGACGTGGCAAGGCGGCTGAGATCAATTGTCGGCACCGTAGGATTGCGATACGTGTCAAGGCGTGATTGGTTGATGATGACGTGGCATGTTGACTCGGTTGACCTTCTGACGTGGATGATGACGTGGCACGACGCATGGCAAAGTTGACTCGTTGACCAATGACGTGGCGATGACATGGATGACACGTGACAATTGTGAGTGTCGGCACCGTAGGATGATGACACGTGGCACGGTGCACGTTAGTAGCTCGATTGTGATGGTGACACGTGGCACGACGCATTTTAGCAAAGTCAAACTTCTCAAATTCTGACCCGTTGACCTGGCGCATGTTAGCAGATCTGTTGCACGTTAGGCGTCACGACGCAGATGACTTGGGCGTTGCGACGAGGACAATTTACCGAAATGCCCTTTTTGCCAATTTTTCCTGTTTTGCTCCAAATCACCTCCAGAATGTCCTGAAACTTTATTTATCTACAAAATAACACAAAACACATCAAAATATTCACATAACTCAAGAAACTATACAATATATTAGGTTAAATGAGTGGGAAATAGTGATATAAATATCACTCATCATTAGGTAATATATTAGATATATTGGCATATATAAGATATATGTTTCGGACTTGGACGTCCCCCTACTGGATCTAGGAATTGGATTGGATCCAATCGATCTTAGAGATCTATCTAGTTAATTATCATACAATTTGTTGGCCAAAATCAAGATTGTGTGATATTTAACGGGATCCTAGCCCACTAGGAAACACGGTTTCCCGAGTACTCGACAGAGGGTTAGAGGCTCGCCGAAAAATAATGGGAGACAAGAATTGAATTTGCAATATTCGTTTAATTACTTGCCATACGCGCTCAAAACAAATATCATTCGTCAATTAAATTAAATATTAGTTGGACTAATATTTAAATCGTTGTTTTAATTAACAGTTGGACTGTATTCAAACTATTCATTTATAATTGATTTTATAATTGGATTATAGTAATCAATATAATTGATTTTAATCAATTAAAATATAGTTGATTATATAGTTGGACTATAGTAATCATTATATATAATAGTACCTAAATCGTTGATTAAATAGTTGGACTATTAAAATCAAGATAAAATCGAAAGATTGACATTTAAAACATAATCCTAGGGAAAATGTATTTAAATGGTTTAATTTTAAAATTGGGAATAAAATTTCAGGATGGTCGTGGAAACTAATAATTTACTTTATTTGATAAAATAATATATTAGGCCTAAGCCCGGAGTTAAGCAAATAGTAGAGCATAATCTTTGGAAGATTTATGTGATGATAACTTTAGTGCTTAATCCATTAAGCTTGTCGTAGTAGACTCCTTAATTTCTGAATCAGAACTGAGGATTAGATCCTTAAAGTATGATAATGAAATTGAAGGATCTTCATAGATCTAATTTAGATCTTAGAAGTACTAAAATTGCAATAATAACTCTTGGAGAGTTAATGACTATTCTCAAGGAGACAAAGTCAAACTTTGCAATAAGGCAAGTAGCGCAAGGCGCACCTTACTTCGACATTCCAGAATGCCTAGGCTAGGCCGAACGCTTCTGAGTGTTGAAAAAGGCAAAGGCAAAATCATTATAATCTTCTGGGAAGATAAAAGACATATCCCAAAATGTCTGCCTAAAATGTGGCAAACGGGATCGCGAAAGCGTGACTGCCGTTTGGACAAAGCAGACATGAAGGAATTGAAGAACGGGCAAGGCTCTAACTTCAAATATGTTTGTCAACATTATGTTCACTACTAGTATTAAAATTAGATTTTAAATACTTAGTGTGGTACATAAATATAAACTGATGATCAAAATCTGCTATGAGCAGGATACTGACTTCAGTTTAAGATTTCTCTGCGAATTGGAAACGGGACGAAAGTCGCTGTTTTGACCGTAGATACCTAAGTTTAGGAACTACACTTCGGGTGTGTACCTAAATTTGGAAACTGTTATGATGTAACTAGTTTGACTAGAAACATCATCTCTATATCAGTGTTTAACCCGCTGCGGGTGAACCTTTATATTCTAGAACACTAAAGTTTTCATTATATAAAGATGATATTGAGATAAACACATTAGATGTGAATAACAGAATTTATATTTTGAATATAAATATATCTCAAACGTATAACATGACAAACAAATAGCTCAAACTGATTTGATCAGAAGAAACTAATTTATGGCATCGTTGTCTGTGACACGATAAAACAAGAATCGTATATCCACACTTTTGAAGAGTGGATACTAGGACTGATTTTATCCCAATCAAATAAAGTCTACGAATCTAGTTTATTGGGCAAAGTGCCTAAAACACCTTTACTTAGTAAAAGTGGAAATGCCACCGATCTGATAGCCCTAGTTCATAGTGAAGCAAGTGGGCCCATGTCTAGCTAGGCTAGAGGTGGATATGAATATTTCGTGACCTTTACGGATGTGGCATCACGTTATGGTTATGTGTTTGCTTTTGAAACACAAATCGGAAACTTTTATAGTTTCGACACAAAATAGACAAACAGATCGGCTAAAGTATTAAACTGTCACGGTAAGACCGTAATGGAAAATACTTAAGCAATAAGTTTCTAATATACTTGAAAGAGTATAGTATTCTTTCAAATGAGGACTCCTCCCGGAACACGTCAATTAGACGGTGTGTCCGAACAGGATAAATCAAATTTTGTTGGACATGATAAGGTTAATCCTGAGTCGCTCTGAGCTACCATTTCCTTCAACGGATACGCATAAACAGTGCAGAACTTATTTTGAATAAGGTTCCATAAAATCTGTTTGACAGATTTCATATTAGATATTAATAGGAAAGAAACTGGGTTTTCTCAATCCTGAATACTAGGCATATGTTTGGATGATACCAAACTAAAACCCAAATTGGATAAGTGCCAATTGTAGGTTATTCTAGGGAAACCATAAGTATAGTACATATACAACTCACAAGAGAACAATTAGATTGTTGCTCGCCATGCGGTTTTCCTGAGAGGAATACCGATATGCAGTGGTAAGTGGGAGGATAGTAAAAATCGATGAAAATCGGAGTGATACTATTCAAGGCACCCATTCCTTAATGGAACATAAATAGTTCATCAAGGATGAAACTATATCAATAATCTTCGAATACACAAGAACCGCGTATGTCGGAGAGAGTCAGAAAACAACCTGGGGTATGGGTTTCTGATCTCACCTCATAAAGATGTCAATCTCTTGAGGAATACCAACTGACTACGTATGAGGAAGTGATACAAGGTATCGACTCCCTATTATGGCAAAGTGCCATGATTCCGAAATGGATTCCATCTTATACCAACTATGCTTGGACACTAGTTGATGTACCGCAAGGCATTGTGCCTACTGGTACTATATAAGTCTTCAAGGAAGACGTACATGGATGGCAACATACCAACGAATAAAGCTAGGCTTTTAGCGGAAATGTATCGTTATCAACATTGTGTTGATTACGATTCAACCTTTTAACTGTTGCCACGGTAAATCCATTTGGATAATGCTTGCAGATGCTGCATGTTTCATTTATGAAATATGTCAGCTTAACGGGAAAATCGCTTTCCTGAAAAGGAAACCTTTTGGAGGATGTTTACAACATTCTGACGGTTTTTTCGTACCAAAACTAGCAAACAAGGTTTGCGAGTTATTCGATCCATGTTTGGATTGAAGCAAGCATAGGTTCTTAGGATTATCGTTTTGATGTAATCATAATAGTTTATGATTTAATTCAAAATGAAATGATTCTTGTGTATATAAGAGGGTTAGTGGGAGCGCACTGACAGTGGTTGTCCTATAAAATAATGATAATACGTCATTTCTTGGAAATGATATTCCCATAATATAATTGGTGAAAGCTTGGCTTTCGAGAAAATTCTCTATAGAATTCATGTGAGAAACAACTTTTATTCTATGAGAACTCGTACATTTAAAAATGTACGCGACCTGATGTCTCATACGCTTTAAGTATATGGATTCACAAACAGGCCAATCCAAGTGATAGTCACTGGATTGATGTTAAGAACATCTGTTAGTTTCTTAGAGAACTAAGGATGCTGTCTTAATCTGTGGAGATGGAGAACTTGAAGTGACTGGGATCACTACTGCAAGTTTCCTAAACCAATAAAAACGACTTTAAGTCGCAAACGGTACTATAAAGTTTGAATAACGGAACAGTGAGCTGGAAATCTTCCAAGCAAGATACTGTTACCGAAGAAACAACAAATGCAGAATATTGCTGCAGCTGGGGCAGCAATAGAAGCCATTTGGGTCGACAATAAATCTAATTAGATTAGATATAATTCTGTTAGCTGCTGAGCTCGACGTCAGCATAGGCTAAAGAATTAACGGTCTCATCAACGATCCAGCTATATATACTTAGATATTCATCTGATTCGTTCGGATCATACATCGTGGCGATGTGATGATCGTATAAATCGCATCAGACGATAATCATGCAAATCCGCTGATGAAAGCCTTTCCTCAGCAATTTGAGCCAATCGTACATTGTTCGGGTGTTAGACACTTGAGTGACTGGCTATAGGCCAAGTGGGAGATTGTTGGACAATTATGACCCATAGCGTCACTATTTGTACAGATCATGGTGTTGTTGTACAAATTAACTATGTGACAAAGGAGATTGTACTCTTATCATTTGTGATTAGATCACCTAGATGTATAAATGATAGGAGGTCCCTATGATTAGTTCCTGGATTAAGAATGATATGAGACAGTATCATTCCACGAAGGATTAATCATTAAATATCCCTAGTCAGAGCATTGTCGAGATTGGACATCGATAAATGCGTAAAAGACTAGTATTACACTTGTGCGCGTTGTGAGGGCACAACGGCATAGTTCTCATATATTTGGGTATAGGATACTCATGCAAGTGTAATAGGAGGTTGTGCTTTCCGATGGTACGGGAAACAGCTTCGCTCTAGATAGACCCCCTCGGAATTCCATTGGTAGTATGAATATGTGTCTATGGAAGTCCGAAATCAGGGTAGGTGTATTTGGTCTTAACCTGAGACTTGCACCGCTAATACTTGCGACAATCGATATACTTTGGTTTTGGTCATCCAGGGCTTTAATCGGTTTCTGTGTACGCCTCTTCTGGGTATATCGAGAATCGTAGTGTGTTGGGTGTGATGTCAAGACGGAAGTATCACTTCAGTCATATGGAGATGATGGTCACGTAGGATACGGTACTAGTACTCTTAAGTACTACAGTCATCGGGATAAAATGACAAGGTCATGTTTATCCGATTATAGAGACTAGTCACCAGACATCTGACATGTGCTTCGTACGGGGCAGACACAATTCCAGCCCCAGGCCTAGCACGTGATCATCCGATACTGGATCGAAATACGCAATACTACGTATACTACGCTTGATATAGATCCTTTATTCCTGTAAGGATATTTCTGGAGAATTGGGTAGGCATGGCGCTTTGCTAGAAGCCAACCTTGTCTTGTAAATCGATAAAACGTAGTACTAGGTACTTAGGTGTTCGGATAGTCCGACGACCGAATTTACTGCCAACATATCTGGGGATCTCATGGGTCGCTTCCCAAAGATTCACCGATGACGTATGACTCGCACTTTAATTAATCTGGGATTAATAAGATGAGAGAGAAAATTAATCTGGGATTAATTGCGGAGATATTTTATCTGGGATAAAATATCATTAAAGAGAGAAAATGATTAATTTGGAATTAATCGGTTAAATTAATATATTCGATATATTAATCGAAATTGGATTTCGACGCGGAATTAAAATTAGATTTTAATTTGGGCGAACGAGTTAATTTAGAATTAATTCGTTAGCGACGTGAATAGTGATTTCGCTAGGCATAATCATTTAATTGCGTCGCAATGGAAAATTCGTTAATTTGGAATTAGCGAACCCGAGCCCGGGATTATTTGCGAGCGCATTCGCATTTCGAATTCGAGTGCGGCACGCAAGTTAAATCAAGTGTCAAATCGCTAGTCGCATCTAACGTCACATCATTCGTCAATCAAGTGATAGATGTCTTTCACTTTGAGTGATTGACACCGGTCACTATTCACTGATTGATGGGAAGTTATGTGTGTAGTTGATGGAAAACATTTATGGCTTGTTTTTTTGTAAAAGTATTAATTGATTTTTTGAAAATCAATTGGGTATTAGATACACAAATCCTTACCAACCAAAAACCATCATCTCTCCTCTCTTTTCTCTCCTCTCTCACACGCCCAAGAGGGGCTTCATTCTTTCTATTTTCTGGTCTGAAAAACCGAGAGAGTGAAGGGAAGCAAATGGAAATTTGTGGCAAATTTCATAAGAGCTAGCACTTCGAGAGACATGCGAAGGTGATAGGGAAGTCCACCCATGAGCCGGGAATCATTTGACGAAGCTTGGAGCTTGGATTCTTGAAGATTGATGGCCGAAAATGGAGCCCAACAGCAGCTCACTGCCGAGCTTCATGGAGGCAGAAATCAGAATTTGTGTTGCCTCTCGCTTCGCTCAACTGATCGATGTGAGTATTCCGCAACTCCCTCGTTGTATTCGCACACTTGTTTCATGCTTGTTAATGATCTTGGGATGTTTAGAAAACTCCAACAGTGTTAGTGCTCGGCTTGCCAAATCTACGATGTATTTTCTATAAATACATTATGTATTTATTTAATATGAACAAAAATAGTAGTTTTAATCAATATGTTTTCATTATAGGTAAAGACATAAATAAACCATAGAATGAATAGTTGAGATATTATTATAAAATCGTCACAATTGTTACTAATAAATATCATAATATAGGTCATTATTAAATCATTCCTGGTCAAGGTTTATGTACGTAGTAGGTTAGTAAACCTTTGAGACTGGTACATGTTGTATATTGGACTTAATTTCAATGGTTTATCTCAGTGAATCATGATTCTCGATAGACTCGTATAGACAGGTATGTATTTATTGGATGAATAGTAAATGACTCAATCAAAGATTCCTAATAGATAATACACCAACGTTAAAATGAATCTTTTCGAGTCGAGTAGTATATGTAATCCTTAGACTTGTGACACCACAATGGATATTTGAGCTACGACCTCTGCCTATTCGTCAAGTTTGGACTGATGCTCGTTATATCCAGTGATGTATTCAGAGAGGATCCTTCAGTTTCGTGTATGGAATTTAGGTGTCCAAATCATGATTCTTAAAGTCGTTAGTCGAGATATATTCTGGAAATTAGTTTCGAATATTTATTTTGGATATTATGAATATGTCGCGATATAATTATACTTAGTAGATATTTGACGTTTTCATATATATCTCTGGTACAATTAGGACAATCTTTAACTAGGGAATTAAACTTATACAATGATCTCAACTTGATTGATTTAGGATAATTTTTAGTGGTCATCGTAATTTACAAGTGGGTAATTACAGACATGGAAATCGATTATGTGATAGTTAAACCTGAGTTTAGAGAGTCTCATAATATTAAGTGTACTCGTAGTGCACTTGACAATTAATTATAAATAAATTGGATTATTTATAATTTTACACATGTTGGGAAGTTTATATATGATGTGTATTTATATCTGATACATTAAATACACATTAAACTTTATTTTGTTGAGACACTTGTCCATAAATAAATAATAATTATTTAATTGTTGGATAATTATCATTTTATTATATGGTTGAAATTTACGCATGTATTAGGACAAGTGTAGGGTCTTAATTAATTATTTTAATTTTAACCATGAGTTTTATACAAGTGTTAGGACACTTGAAAAAATGTTATATGATACATGTCATTAGGTGTCCCAAAATAAAAAATAAAATTCACAAAGTACCCCCCAAAAGTCAGCAAAATGGAAATAAATATTTACGATTATTTTCATTTTTGTTTTTGGCTTGGCAATTAGGGTTTATAGCTACTAAAAATTTAAAACACACAAAAGAGTGAGGTGAGAAAATTTGTCAAGTTTCAAAAAGATTTGAGGTAATTTTCCTATCTTTAATATGTAGAAATTTTTTCTATATATATTTATTTAAATGTTATTGTAAATTATTTTCCTCTCTAGTTGGTGTGTTGAATATATATAAGGTTGTTATATGATTAATTCAATTGTTGATAGCGTTTGTTAGTATTATTGAGTTAATTAAAGTAATTAAACTCAATTGAATTGTTTGACAAATTTAAGCCATTCTAGAGTTTTGATTACCTCTCTAATAAAACCTAGAATTGTTCTAAAATACTTTAATTGTGATGATGTAAAAATAAAATGTTTATTTTGTTTAAATTGGATTATTTGCATGAATTTTAATTAAATCAATTTGTAATATGATTAAATATGAAATTAATTTAATTATATATAATTTAGATGATATTAGACTGTTTTTGGACATTGCTAGGTGTTAGAATAATTTTCAAAAATTGTTTCATAGGTTAAATCATTAAAAATAGGTGAAAACGACCAAACCGATAAAAAGGTAAAATTATAATTGAGCCGTGAATAGTTCACTGAACAATTATATAAGTTGGATTGGCCTATTAAGAGACTGACCGGTTTGACCGGTCGTGCAAATTTCTCTAAGAAAAATATTTTCGTAAAATCTTCATCGTATCTCTGAAATTAAATTGTTTATCGTTATTTGATTTCGATAAAGAGATTTAGGTGAAATACGGATAAATTAACAATATTAGATATTGAATAATTTTTCCAGAAAATTAAAATATTAAAAAATACGATTTCACTTAAATCTGGCTTCCGCTACCAAATCTTCGACAAAGTCTTCATAATTTGTAAGCTATTTATATGCTTTCTAGTTTCAATTTTCAAATGGCTTGAAAGCATGATTTTATATACAAAGCATGTTTTCATTTGTTTTATTATTATGTTTTAACATGAACACATAGTAGCATGCTTTACTAGTATTATATTTGTCAAATCAGAGGACCTTGGGATTCAATTATAACAAAAAATTTAATTTCCACCACACACATTCACTGTTGTCACAAACAGGAGACAGTCAATAAAAACTTTACTACTGTACATAAATAAATGTTTGAATATGATATTATGGAACCTTTTGGAATATCTATCATTCAAGAGAAAAGACATCACTATATTATGATCCTTTTATCCATATGGGCTAAGCATGAGATTAATTAGTATTTTATAAGCTCATGAATTCGTTTTACTTACAAGTCGGTTTTTAAGGATAAGTTTCATTAATGGGTTTATAACAAATGGTATCAGAGACAATATCATGTCTACGGCTCAAGGATTGATACAGTTATTGTAATTTCGGACGAGATTAGACATATTAGTGCAAAAGCTAGTCTCTATAGGCGTCGGAATTACAGAACGTGATGGAGTGACCATAATGACACTTCTCTGTTTGCATGCTTACTTTCAACGAGAGCTGGAGCCTGGAGGCCAGGGTTCATGACATGGATCATATACAGGTTATTGAATTAATTAAGATTGATAAAAATATAAAATTTTATATTAAGCTATTATTAATTACCTGGAGAAGAGACGATGCACCTAGGCTACCCTTACTGTATCTGCAGCATACCCATTACTCATGTCAACGGGTATTAAATTAGAAACTGGAGTTATTGAATTTGAAATTACTAATATTAAACATAAAATATGTATTAATTTCAAGTTCATTGATCCGGATTTCTACTTCTTTGCTCTGGATGTCAACAAACATCATTACAGTGGTAATTAAATTAGTAAGAATATGGACAGACAGGCAAAAGTAGTTGGCATGTCATGTTGTCCACAATTCCAATTTTAAGATATTTGTTGCATCAGTTTCATTATAAGCGAGGACAAGACTCTCTCTGTCAATGGGAGAATCTTGTCTATTTTTCATATAATTAAATTCTTTCATGACTTGTGAGTTAGCCCGTGAATCTATTCTATCAACTGGGAAATTATCATTCATGCTTAAAGCAAACTTGCTTTTCTTTATAACACTTCCAAAATTAAAAAGGGTTTCTTCTTAATTTTGTCTTACAATAAGAATCTACAATTCTCATTTAATACCGAAAATTGCAGTGAATAGGGACGGCCTCAATTTTCCTTCAGAAGTCTCCATCAATCACTCACATGCACAAGCAACTGCTCCTACTTCACGTGTTATCTTATATGGTGTCGTTACATATCATTTGTAAGGGTACAAATTTTATAGGTATGTAAGCTAAAGAAAAAAGAAATAAAATGAATGATAGTTGAAAATTTGATTTTGAGGTAAGGTTCTGATACTATACGGAATGATACATAATAAATTAAGATAGTTCCTAATTATTGTTATTATGAATTACCAAAGCACCCTTAAGTCTAATAATTATAAATCAAAGCAAATATAACAAAGTAATAAACAAAATCAACATAATAATTTTATTAACGAAGTGGAAAACTCGTGTGAGTAAAAAATCACTCCGGGTACCTAAGCTACCAGCCGAAATCCACTATAAGACCTATGACAGCAACTCCACCGACTCTAATATCTCTAAACTGTAATAACTCGAAGAACTCATCGAGTCTGTACCAAGCGGCCTTCTCCAGTACCTGGATCAGCCCTGCGAACACGCAATGCAGGAACTCCGACTACCAATCTTCCTTCTTGAGAACTCTAAAAGCTTAGGAAATTGGGTTAGGGTTGTGTTTCTATGTTGATGGTCAATCTAGAATCAATATCACCAAGACAAAGAAGACAAGGTAATCAAGAAAGTCTTCAATGTAAAAATCAAGTAGGTTGAAAACTAACAAGGTTGAGGTTTAGAATAATGTGTTTCTAACAACAAGCAAGGTGGCTCTCTGCTTGTTTATATAGGTAGGGCAAATGTACGGTTTTCTTGTGCAAAACTGGCTAAAAACGCATCCAAAATAACCCAGTCCCGTAATTTTGTTCGAACACCCATCGAAAGTAAGTCAAACGCGCACTGTTCCGCAAACTCCTTCGAACATAGATTCGAACGCACCTTGAATGCAAACACACTAGAAGGTTTTTGTAAAATCCCTAGTTTTTCGGAACAGTTCTGGAAGGTTTCCGAATTTAAAGTTTAGGTTTTAGAACTAGTTCGTATTCGAAAATAAGAGTTTATGTGTTGGAAAATAAGTCGAAATGTTTTAAAGTGAGGCTTCATCGCGTTGGAAAACTCGTGGTTTCAAGAACCGATTTTATACGCATAAAGGTTTGTTGTTTCGCCTATAAAAATAGCAAATAAACTCCGATTGAGCAGATTCTTGAACTATTGGACTCTTTTTTCTGAGACGGACAACTTTTATGTTGAACATGTTCCACTGTTTGCAACAGAAAGGCTTCCAAAAGCCCCATGGCAGAGACCTAACTGTATTTCGCGGGGTCAGAATGTAATTTTAAGAAACATTTTTATAAATACCCCATAGTTTCTTGTAATTACAAAAAATTCAGAACATCTCAAAAACTTCCCCGATCTTCAAATTGAACCAGCGATGACCTGGTCGCGCCGACTGCTTGCCCGGCACGGCCAGCAGTTGCGACGACACTAGAAGGACCGTCCAACCACCATGCATCCAACGGTGGCTGGTGGCAACGCCAAAAATGCCGACAACGGCGGGAAACATAGGAGAAAATATGTGCTTAGATTTCTCGATCGTGGTTTGTCACTTCATTTAACGGCCCGAGCCACTTTCCAAATCGAAGCTCTCGAAGAGTACTACAAGTTGGCGGTAACGGATTTTCCATTCCGTGTACGATTGCACGTAAAATGAGGAAGAAAGTGATGGTGAATAGTGACCCACGAATGAATAGTATCTCTGAACGAAATTCTATTATTTTCCAGCGCATTCGTGGGATCATTTAGAGTCTGTATATGCCCTCGAAATCTCGGAAAGACCTCCCTGTAAAAATTCACTAATTTCAAGTTTTTCGTTAAATGTTCGGATGTTTCCAGTAGCTTCGTAGACTATCGTATTGATACAAATTAAATTGTTTGAGTATGAGCATATTAAATATGTGTATTTTTTAGAATCCGGGTGAAAACGGAATGAATTGGATCGATCTAATAGATTATGAAAATTTTCGGTAAAAGTAGGTTTAATTTGTATTGATATTTCTCCTAAGTGTAAAGATAGATATGAGATATATATGATGGTACGATAATTTTTAGATAAATCCGAGCTGGTTCGGAGGATTCGAGACCCTTCCATAGCGTTTGCGGAAACCTTTTCGGAAGATTTTATAAAAATGTGTCAACCGAGGATTTAAGTTAACTAGTGGCTTGGAATAGTTTGTAATGATGTTTTAAGATTATTGAAACTGAAATCATTGAGATCGGGACTTGATCTGGTGGTCCAGGAAAGATCCATAATTTTGTCTTAGTTAAGTCGAGAATTCTGTAAGGTCGCGATTCTGATGGCGTATCGCCTTTTTTATTTGACTGATGTAACTAGGACATGGATTGCTCGCGAAGCCAGGTAAGTAACTCATGTGATGAATACTTGATTTGCTGATTTATGTTTTATATATATATATATATGATTGAAGTGTTTAGGATAAGATGATGATAGTTAAGAGATGGTATTGAGAACAAAGTTCAAGATTATATGTGAGTAGCGTGACTCCGCATCTAGTAATTCCTTGCTCACATAGTAGACTGGGAGTTGTGTCCAATTTTCTTCTCTGATCAAGACTGCACTCACAGCTTGTTCTGAGACTCCCAAGTAAAGGAAAAGCATTTCATTGTCTAGTGGTTTTGACAACAAATGTGGAGATGTCAAGTACCGCTTGAGTTCTTTTAGAGCTTCTTCGCAGGCTGGAGTCCATTCAAAGTTTTTTGCTTTTTTAATGGCTGAGAATAACAAAAAAACTCTTGTTTGTCGACTTGGAGATGAATCTGTTTAAAGCTACAATTCTCCCTGCTAGTCGCATTGTTGGACAATTATGACCCATAGCATCACTATTTGTACATATCATGGTGTTGTTGTACAAATTAACTATGTGACAAAGGAAATTGCCATTTTATCATTTATAATTAGATTACCAAGATATATAAATGATAGAAGGTCATTATGATTAGTTCTGGATTGAGATGATATGAGACAGTATCAATCCACGAAGGTTTAATCATTAAATATCCCTAGTCAGAGTATTATCGAGATTGGACATCGATAATGCGTAAAAGACTAGTATTACACTTGTGCGCGTTGTGGGAGCATAACGGCATAGTTCTCATATATTTGGGTATAGGATACTCATGCAAGTGTAATAGGAGGTTGTGTTTACCGATGGTATGGGAACAGCTTCGCCTGGATAGACCCCTCGGAATTCCATTGGTAGTATGACTATGTGTCTATGGAAGTCTGAATCAGGGTAGGTGTATTTGGTCTTAACCTGAGACTTGCACCGCTAATGCTTGCGACAATCAATATACTTTGGTTTTGGTCATCCAGGGCTTAACAGGTTCTGTGTACGCCTCTTCTGGGTATATTGAAAATCGTAGTGTATTGGGTGTGATGTCAAGATAGAAGTATCACTTCATTCATAGTGAAGATGATGATCACGTAGGATACGGAACCGGTGCTCTTATGTACTACAGTCATCGGGATAATATGACTAGGTCATGATTATCCGATTATAGAGACTAGTTATCAGAGATCCGATATGTGCTTCGTACGGGGCAGACACAATTCTAGCCCCAGGCCTAGCACGTGACATCTGATTCTGGATCGTAATACACAATACTACGTATGCTATGCCTGATAAAGATCACATATTCCTTTAAGAATATTTCTGGAGAATTGGGTAGGCATGGTGTTTTGCTAGAATCCAACCATGTCTTGTAAATCAGTAAAATTGTAGTACTTGGTACGTACGTGTTCGGATAGTCCGACGACCGGATTTACTGCCAACATATTCGGGGATCTCATGGGTCGCTTCCCGAAGATTCACCGATGACGTATGACTCGCACTTAATTAATCTGGGATTAATTGTATAAGAGAGAAAATTAATCTAGGATTAATTACGGAGATATTTTATCTGGGATAAAATATTATTTAATGAGAGAGAACGATTAATTTGGAATTAATCGATCAAATAATATATTCGATATATTATACGAAATTGGATTTCGACGCGGAATTAAAATTAGATTTTAATTCGGGCAAACGAGTTAATTTAGAATTAATTCGTAGTGACGTGAATAGTAATTTTGCTAGGCATAATTATTTAATTAAATTTGATTTAATTACGTCGCAACAGAAAATTCATTAATTCGGAATTAGCGAACCTGAGCCCGAGAGTGTTTGCGGGCCCACTCTTATTTTAAATTCAAGTGCGGCCCACTAGTCACATCAAGTGTCACATCATTAGTCATTCAAGTGATGGATGTCTTGTCACTTTGAGTGATTTGATGTCTAGTCATTTTTGAGTGATTGATGGTGGTGGTTGGAAGACTTTAAAAGTCTTGTACCTTTTTGGAAAAATGGTAATTGTTTTTGGTATTTGAATTTTGGAAATTAAATAACCAAATACACAGCACAAAATCTTCTCTCTTCTTCTCTCCCACTCTCACGGCCTTGGGCCAATTTTCTTCTTTCTTTCTTCTCCAAAGCCGAGAACAAGATGAAGCAAATAGGGAATTTTGTGGCAAAATTTCCAAGGTGCTAGCACACATTAGGAGTCTTACGAAGGTGATAGGGAAACCCACCCATGGCATGGAAAGTACACCCAAGCTTGGAGCTTGGCCGAACACTTGGAGCATAAAAAATAGAGGCCTTTGCCGAGAGCACCTTGGAGGAAAAGCTTGAAGATTTTTGTTGTTCCTCATATCGCAAAAGCTGATCTTTGTAAGTATGATTCTGCCATACTTCTTATGAGTATTCACATGATTTCTATGCTTGAATGATCTTGGGAATAACCTAGAAACCCAACACGCATGACATCTTTCGGGCTAGAAGGATAGGGGATATCAAGAATGGATTTGATTTGGTCTGGATTTGCATCTATACCTTGTCGTGTGACAACATATCCCAAGAATTTCCCTGAAGAAACTCCAAACGCACATTTAGTTGGGTTCAACTTCATCCTATATATGTTCATTATGCTGAATGCTTCTTCCAAGTGCTTTAGATGTTGATCTGATTTTGAAGACTTCACCAGCATGTCGTCTATGTAGACTTCCATTGCCTTCCCAATCTGTTGGGAGAACATTTTATTAACCATTCGTTGGTAGTGGTGACTCCAGCGTTTTTGAGGCCAAAAGGCATTACCTTGTAACAAAAAATACCTTTATTGGTGACAAAGGCAGTCTTCTTCTGGTTGTCTGAATGCATGAGGATTTGGTTGTAGCCAGAATATGCATCCATGAAACTTAACAATTCATGTCCGGCTGTAGCATCAACCATTGAATCGATATGAGGTAGTGGAATGAATCCTTTGGGCAAACTTTGTTCAAGTCTGTGAAATCAATACAGACTCGCCACTTTCCATTTTTCTTTCGCACCACCACCAAATTGGCTAGCCACTCTAGGATTTGGACTTCCTTAATGGCACCATTCTGTAGTAATTTTTGAACTTCTTCATCGATGATTTGATTCCTCTCAGGGGCGAACTTTCTCCTTTTTTGCCTGACAGGAGGGTAGTCTGGATCCACAATGAGTCGATGGGTAATCAATTCAGGGTCGATCCCAGTCATATCTTTGTGTGACCATGCGAATTGTTCGTGTCATCTCACCAAAAAATCGACCAAGTCATCCCGTAGCTTGGGATCCAGATTTGCTCTACTTGTGTCTTGTGATCTGCATGTTCTGCGTGAATTTGGACCTCATCAAGTTCTTCAATTTCGGGTAGTGTCAGCTCCATACAATGAGGTCCGTTCTGTAATTACTATGCAGAATGAGTTTTAGCTTTCAATGTTGTCTGGTAGCAGCTTCTTGAAGCAGCCCTGTCTCCCATTATTTCCTGAATCCCCTACTGTGTAGGGAATTTCAGAACTTGGTGATAAGTGGATGACACTGCTCTCATTTCATGAATCCATGGTCTACCAATGATAAGATTATAGGCTGAAGGACAATCTAAGAATAAAAAAGTAGTCATCTTGTTGATTCCTTCTGCGTAGACTGGAAGGATTATTTCTCCCATGGTGAATTTTTGTTCACCACTGAACCCAATTAACACATTGTTCACCTATTTATTTTCTGCAACTCGGTTCCCATGTCTGCAAGGGCTGCAGCGAAGATGATGTTGGCTGAAGAGCTTGTGTCCACTAGCACTCGTTTAATCATAAAATTCGCAACTTGCAAGGAAATCACCAAGGCATCATGGTGTGGATTCATACTACCAGAATCGTTGTCGTCTGGAAACTTCATGGTCAGGTTGGTAAATATCCTCCCCAAGGACATTGTAGAGTGAGGAATGTCCACCATGACTGCCCTGGTATGTCGTTTGGCTGCTGAGTAGGAAACCCCACTGACTTTCGATCCCCCTGAAATGAAATTCACTGTATTGTCAATTGCTGGAGGTGGAATTTGAGCGTCCCTCTGGTCGTCTCTTTCATTTCTTCGGGCTAAAGTAGCTTTTCCTTTCTCCGTAAGTAAATCCCTCAAAAATCCTTTGTTCAGTAGCTCTAGGAACTCCAACCTCAATGCTACGCATTCAGCTGTAGTATGGCCGTAGTCCCGATGGAATTCACACCATTTACTGGTGTCCTTCTTTTTGGAACTTTCTCTGTTACATGGGGGCCATCTCACCTCACTCCTCATCTTCTTAAGGACCAAAACCAATTCTCCTAGGGAAATAGAAAAATTATTGTCTGGTAGCCTCGGTTTGTCTACTGGAGCTCTCTCATGGGCTCTGTATGGTATAGGTCGTCGATCAAAATCTCTACGGAGGGGTTGATGCTCTTTTCTTTGATGATTCCTCTTATCTGAAAGATGACTAGGTATCATCTTTGTGAATTCTTTATGTCGTTTGGAAGCATGGTGAATTCTTTCATTTTGCAAGTTGGAGGAACTGTCTTTCCTTTTATTCCTCTTATCTTCTTCCCACCTGATTTCTATTTGGGCTCGTGCCATGGCTTGGTCCATTGTGTAGCATCGGAATTTGGTTAATTTTTTGTAGAGTCCACTCTCAAAGAGTAACCCGTTTCTGAAAGCTTCCACAGCTGTTGGCTGATGAAGGTCTGGAATAGTCATCCTTTCCTTGTTGAAGCGAGCCACGTAGCTTCGCAAGGATTCCCCCATTCGTTGTTGGATAGCATTGAGGTCGTCAGTAGTTTTTTCAAGCTTGCAAGAGCTTGCAAAATGTTCCACGAATTTGTCTGCTAGTTGTTGATATGATTCAATGGATCTGTATGGAAGATTGATGAACCAGGTAAGGGCTGGACCGGCTAATGTTTCTCCAAATCCTTTGCACATTCCAGCCTCTCATTGGTGAGGGGCCATGCCAGTTGACATCATTTTGTATTTGTAGTGAATAACATGGTCGTCTGGATCAGTGGATCCGTCATACAACTTCATATCCGGTGGACTGAATTTCCGTGGTAGCTCAATAGATGTGATGGTCTCTAAGAAGGGAGTGTCGGAAATGGTTCATGCTCGGCTTTTCTTTATCGTTAGTTTCACTCCTGGTAGGCTAGACATTACTGCTTCTTTAAACTCCATCATTTCCCTCCTCATGGTGGACGCAACCTGTTGTACTTGGTCGATTGGGGAAATTGGTAGGTTCCTCTGGCCGCCACCATTTGATGGATTGTCATCTGCCACTTCGTTGAATGCTCCCAAGAGATTAGATGGAGTGGCATGGTTGTTGGGTTGATCTGGGGTATTATGATGCTGAGATGTGGATGAAATTAACTCCAACTGTTTTTATAGGTTTATGTTAGAGTTTCGCATGGTTTGATTTTCCTCTTCCAAAACTTGCAATCTATCTTGGAGCTTGGCTAGCTGTGATGCTACTGGATCAAGTGTTTGTTCATTGCTTGAAGCCATGAGTGACTGAATTTTGAGTATTGTTGAATGTGAGATCTTCACCTGCTATGAATCGCTAAGGCCCCACGGTGGGCGCCAAATTGTGGATGCTGGATTTCGGATGAGATCCATAATCAGAATTTGTAGGTTGGGGGCACTAGCGATCCTGCAAAACAAAGGCAGAGTGAGCAGAAGTAGACTGCCCACCGGTGTGGTGGGTACGGGGGCACTCCGACGCTCAAGTCAGTAGTATGAAATGAGCAGTAAACAAGTAAAATGTGAAAGCAAGGCTTGTTATTACCTTATCTTCTCTTGGGTGGCCGTGAGGGCGGTGACAAGTGTTTAGGGAATGAGAAATTCTGAATAGAGGCTTGTATGAGAGTGGAGAAGCTTGAATGCTTTGTGGCTTGAATTGAGTTGCTATTTATAGATGAAATGATCATCTTTGGCAGCTGGCATAAGTCCCACAACGCGCCCAGACACTTGATAAAAAGTTTGAGCATGTGAGAATATGTCTTGTGTTAGGCAAAGTCGTGGTTGATATAATTAAGAGAT